>JARQZK010003757.1:15000-170000 GCA_030704885.1 Cynegetis impunctata
ACGTAGCACACTTCAACCCTTTATTGTAAAAAAAAAAACTGTCGAAGTGCATCACGTACTGATTGTAGATCGAGATGCAAGTCGGAATGAACGGAATAGTCACCACGAATTGCAGCGCGGTTGAGGAAAAGAGTTGAAACTAAAGAAGGATTTCAAGTCAACATAAACTCAATGTAGGTACGTACCATACTTCAACCCTTTAACTCAATCTGCAGAAGTAGTGGAGATCAGCAATTTTTCAAAAATCTATATTAAAATTACGGTGGTGCAACTAAACTTCGATAGTTTCGTTCTGTAACGGAAACAATCCCAGGTACCAAATTTCAGCTCATTTGACTCGATGGGAGTCGCTGGAGTTTTTGTTTTTTGTTTTAGAAAAACAAAAAACTCTTCCAGCAACAAAAACAGAATTCTCAACATTATTTAATGTTGTTTTGAGACAGAACTTTTTTAGATTCAAAAACAAAATATATTTACAGAACTCAGGTCTTCCTATGGGTTCTCCCCTCAGGCCGTTATTAGCAGACATATTCATGGACAACATGGAAACCACAATATTAGAATCAGATCTATCTAAAAAACATATTATTTTTTGGTACCGCTATGTGGATGATATCTTGGTTGGATTCAATGGGACAGACCGACATATTAAATTATACCTAACATATCTAAATTCAATACATGATAAGATCAAGTTCACAGTAGAAACAGAACAAAATAATTCGTTAAATTTTCTCGACCTAACAATATCGATATAGAATATTCAGGAAACCTACTTTCTCAGACGCCATCATAAGTTATAATTCTTTCAGTCCAATTAGCCATCGACTCGCGGCTCTTAACTCAATGATTCACAGGCTTTTTCGGTTCCTTTATCAAAACAAGACCTTTATGGTAGAAATTGACGTGATTCGCGCGATAGGTATTAACAATGATTTTCCACTAAAAAATAATAAATAGTTTAATTTCGAAAAAAGAGAAACATTTTATCAATTTGAAATTATATGGACCATACTGCAATAACAAAAATGTACAAAAGTTTGTGAGCATCCCTTCATACGCAACATCCCCTCTTCAAAGATCATTCAATTCTTTAAAAATAATAATTTGAATACTGCTTTTTTCGAGTCACAGCAGATTAGATAGAATGATTTTTAATAACAAAATGTCAAAAGTCGATCCAATGAAGAGAACAGGAATTTATAGAATGGACTGTGAAGAATGTAATTCAACATATATAGGTCAGACCGGGAGATGTTTTGAAACCAGGCTAAAAGAACATCTAAAAAACGGACAATCAGCATTTTAGGAACATCTAGAGTCAAAAAAACATAACATCTCATCCTCTTTCAAACCAAAAATTCTTCATTACTGTGATAAAGGTATGATAATGAACTTCCTGGAAGCCATGGAAATAAACAAGATCCAAAAATCCCATAATTACATTCTTCTTAATGACCAGTTAGACTTAAACCACTCCCCACTGTTAAATCTCTGATAACTTCGACCCATCGATTACATTTTACCACCCCCAGGTACCGAACCGAAATACTTATATATTTTCAAGCGATGTCTTTGCAATTATGTATTCAGTCTTGATAATGCTGTAACAGGCGAAACTAGTCGAATAAAAAGTTATTTTCATTTTGTGGTTTTTAGACAAGTTGTTTTCTTATTATTTAATTTAATTAATTTTTTTAATATAAATATGAACTACCACAGAGTTGATTCATCGTCCATCGAATTTATATATATATATATATCCAGGACCGGATAAATGCCCACAAATACACAAAAGCAGCAACTACGGCACTGAACAAACACAAATTAACGGAAAATCATGATTTTAACTACGAAGAAACGAAAATACTAACAACACAAAGGAACAAGAAACATAGAGAAATACACGAAATGTTCCATATACAGACAAATTTAGAGAACACAGTGAACGACAGACAAGACATCAAACAACTTAGTCAATTCTACCTACCGTTTCTTAAAAACAAGTCAAACTGAAAAGAATAAGAAAAGAACTAATACATCACCAAGTTTGACATTGACATGCCAGACAAATAAAGAAAATCATTTTCAAAATATATATTATAATAATTGTTTGACGATATTGTTTTATACTCTAGATTTGTTATTTTTATTGTCTATACTAAGGTAAGCTGTTAAACGTGTAATATTTGTGTAGTCAATGTTGGTCTATTGAGATTTTTATATTTATATTTTAGATACTGAGGAAGGGAGTACTACTCCTGAAACGTCTATTAAACGAATTAATCTAGTAATTTAAAGTATTTTTACGAACCTGGAACAACCAAAAATCAAACCAAATCTTTATTATATAAATGACCAGGTAATAAGGTGAAGTGAGAAATTTTTAATATATATATATATATATATATATATATATATATATATATATATATATATATATATATATATATATATATATATATATATATATGTTCAGAAAGATTTCCGCGGTCGGAAGTATTTGAACAACTTGGTTCACGGAATGAACCGCGTAAAATATTTGAAAAATCTCGACGTTTCGGCTCCTCTTGCGAAGCCATCTTCAGGAGAATTAGAAGGGAAATAATTCAGACTCGTGGCCTCAATCTGCCTACTCCACGAATCGAATTAGAAGGAATCGGAAATAATACGATTGCGTGGTCTCAACCTGCCTACTCCACTAACCGTACTGCTTTCTGTCAACTCTGAAGTCTCATCCTGCCTACTCTTCAGAGTCAACTGACAGGCCGATCGTTGCGTGGCCGTATTTATAGGGGAAGGGGGCGGGTACTCACGCTCATCAGTGCGGGATGCACTCTGATTGGGTGTGACATGGCGACCACTGAGAAGTGGTTTCCATGCTGATGGGAGTCTGTGACTGTCATCTCTGGTGTTCAAACAATTTGGACGTTTTTCTATTTCTACAGCTTCACGGTAAATTCGGGATTTGAACACTGCATGGCCAACACTTCATCTTTCAAGGCAATTTCTTCAGACAAATCAAGGGAGCCCCAATGGGATCCCCTCTCTCCCCCGTCATAGCCAACATTTTCATGGAACATTTCGAAACCCAAGCTCTCTCGTCATTCGACCTTAAACCATCATGTTGGCTACGTTATGTAGACGATGTCTTTGCGATCTGGCCCCATGGCGGAGACTCGATGCTTCTTGAATCATTTGAATGGCATACATCCAAGTATCCAATTCACAATGGAAGTGGAAAACGATGGGTCTCTGCCATTCCTCGATGTCATGATCAAAAAACTTACATCCCAAGGCTTCTCCTATTCAGTTTATCGTAAACCCACCCATACAAACCGTTATCTGAACGCCCAGTCTCACCACCATCCTTCTCAACTTAACTCTGTAGTTAATACCCTAATCTACCGTTCCATTCGACTATCTGACGACGAACACCGTGAATCAGAACTCAATACTCTAAAACATATATTATTACGGAACGGTTACAACACATATCAAATCAACAAGAGCATACGCAAACACACAAACATTACCCCACCTCTACCACCTTCCAATCCCACTGATCCAAGAATCTACACCTAAATTATATCTTCCTTACATCAAAGGAGTAACAGATAAGATCGCACGATCTCTCAAAAACACAAACATCAAAACAATATTCACTACTCAACAAAAACTCTCCCATCTGGTCAGATCCGTCAAGGATAAAATTCCTAACGAAAATCACGGTGTTTATGAGATTCCCTGTTCCAATTGTCCTCGTTCTTATATAGGACAAACGAACCGACGAATTCAGGTCCGTGCCAAAGAACATTCACTTTCGGTAAGACACTCAGATATCGCCAACACCCTTTCCCAACATCACACCCAAACAGGCCACATTATCGATTTCTCCAATACAAGAACTATTGCTCCCGTCCGATCTTTCAAATCCCGAATTTACCGTGAAGCTGTAGAAATAGAAAAACGTCCAAATTGTTTGAACACCAGAGATGACAGTCACAGACTCCCATCAGCATGGAAACCACTTCTCAGTGGTCGCCATGTCACACCCAATCAGAGTGCATCCCGCACTGATGAGCGTGAGTACCCGCCCCCTTCCCCTATAAATACGGCGACGATCGGCCCGTCAGTTGACTCTGAAGAGTAGGCAGGTTGAGACTTCAGAGTTGACAGGAAGCAGTACGGTTAGTGGAGTAGGCAGGTTGAGACCACGCAATCGTATTGTTTCCGATTCCTTCTAATTCGATTCGTGGAGTAGGCAGATTGAGGCCACGAGTCTGAATTATTTCCCTTCTAATTCTCCTGAAGATGACTTCGCAAAAGGAGCCGAAACGTCGAGATTTTTCAAATCTTTTACGCGGTTCATTCCGTGAACCAAGTTTTTCATATATATATATATATATATATATATATATATATATATATATATATATATATATACATACACACTTAATTTTTTTTTGAAAAGTCGTGTTCTAGGAGGTCCAAAGCGGATAGAAAAACTACTCCAGCACCTTACTGTTTTTCTTCGATACACTGCTATAGTATATATTTTATGGGAAAATACGACTAAAAACGCAAATAGTAGTTGAAAATTTCATTCGAAATGGAAAAATCACTATTATCAAACATATCTCAAAAAAACTCAGTGTGAAAGAAATAATCCCCTATGAATGAAATAGCGGCAGCTTTTATTATGAAAAAAAGATTACACACCTAACGGTGTTCACAAAAACTCATAAATCACCGTAGTATTGATTTTATATAATTCGTTTGAAAATATTCAGTTTAATATAGCTTGTACAAGTTTAATTAATTAATGTTTATGATTCTCATCGAAAGAAATAGTTTAGTTAAAATCTATTCAGAATATTTATATGTTTGGACTGCCATGCTAAAATGATCAAATATCTATATATTTATGGGAAATAATTAAAAATTCAATAACTTTCTCTTTATAATATGCAATAAAATAATTTTTACTCAATATAAATTTTCTAGTAGTCTTAGGAAATATGCCCCGTGTTTATATTTATTAGTTCATTCACTGATGTCGACGTAAAGAATATTTTACGCCTTTACTTCATTCGAATCAGTGGAGATTTCTCTGTATTTCAGGATCGTCAAATATAATTTTTGCTGGCATAAGCTCATGATTTACCTTCTAGTTCATACGAACTGGTAGATCCAGTTACCAGCTTTGTTACCTGATACAATGTAGATGATATCCGATATATGCAAGGAACTTTGGAGAATGGAAAGTGGTCGTGACTGAATGCGAATAAGATGCCGAGGTTTTACTAGTAGTTATAATCAGTTGCAATGAAACTTATTACAATTATTGTACTAGTAAATTCGAAATATAATAGTGTTTAACAATGTCAACGGATATATTTAACTTCCTTGAGCGTTACACAGAGATAACATTGTAGCCAACTCTGTAGTTTTAACTGTAGATTTACCGTTATTTGGAAATGGTCCTAGCTTTCAGTTTAGGTCTCCTTAGTTTTTTTTTTAATTCAAGATCTACTACAAACTATTATATTATTTCATTTTTCACTTGTATATTATTCGTTGATTCACCTTAGATACGGTTGCTATAAATACACTAATTATACCCTAGGGCGTTATGAGCGGGCATTATGGATCATAACGCCCGCTCATTGTACGATGACAACTACTGAAGCAACTTCCATTGATTAAATACTTTATAATCTTTGTCGTATACGACTATAAATTTCTCCGGCAATGAATTATTCCTTAGCTTTGGTTGCATTTTCTATGATATTATTGGGTAAATTCGTTTTCATTTCCATCATTTCTATAAGGCTACACAAAGAGAGCAGCAATGACATTCACTAAATATGATGACAAAAATATTCACAAACGTCGAAATATCAACAAATTACATGCCTACTATGAGAAGGAAAATGGAAAGTATAGGAGTAATGAACCGATTTTAAAATCGATTTTTCAATATAATAGAATAATTTTTCGTGAAAAATAAAGTCTAATATGCACCACGTGCGTTACTACCCGATGGCCGTTAGGATCTATATAACGCACTTATATTCCCTCTATTATCGACTGTAACAAAAAGCTTGTCTGCCACACTGCTACGGTAGAGCCGTTGTTTTCGAGCATTAATGTTAAGGAAAATACATATATATATATATATTTATAATTATATATTTATATATATATATATATATATATATATATATATATATATATATATATATTATATATCAAAAATGACCATTACAAAAAGTTCAATAAAAATATGTACGATTCTAAAAACAATGAAAAGATTGAAAATCAAGACAATATGCAGATTGAAAACGAAAGAGTATTTAATAATATTTTCCGTCGATCTCTGAATAAAAGCTCACTTTAACGTACACGAAATTGATCACTAATGACCCATTTTAATGTGCAATTTCTCCTATTTTAATGTATGATTGTCATGGGCAACCAAGCACAGAAGTATTCAGCACGGAATAGTTGAATTATTCTGTGTCTGTACTGTTATTCCACAGAGAAAAGGAATTCATAATTCAAATCGAAAAATTTAACTCTGTACAAAATAAAGTAGAAACTGCGGAAAAATTTTTATGCAATAATCGTTCGAAAGTAAATAACACTTCAGCTTCCACCAGTTCCACATATTCCTTATCGGATATTGTAGGTAATGTTAACTATTCAGAATGTCACATGTCTAATATTCCATCTATGAATTTCTCAAATTGTTCCATCGGGAGCATAAATGTAAATATATCGAAATGAACATAGAAATGTATATTGTGTCAAGTGTATCTGTCATGCAAAATAAAAATTTATTTCAATCAAGAATTAATACTCAATTCATGATGAGGTCGACAGAAAAATCTTGTAATAAACTCGTTTATTAATGTAGCGATTAATGGTCTCGAACTATTAACGCGCTCGCTCCGCTCGCGCGTTAAAATATCTCAACCATTAATCGCTGTCATTAATAAACTAGTTTATTAAATAACTATTAATAGGTATAGTGATGTAACGTGTTTAATATCATAATGAATCCAGTATATGCTTTATTATCAATAATTTGATTGAAAGTTTGATTTCCAATATTTGTTTGAGTTTATTACCACCTCTAAATAAGATATAGAAACATAATCGAAGAAAAGGCTGTAAATTTACTATTTTTGAATTAATATTTATAGTTTTCTACCATTTTTGTCGTCTATAGTTTTTCACTAAGATGGTGTTGGCAACAATGCACAGTGAGATGGAGACCACAAGAATTGAACATCGCAAATGAATCCTATATTCGCATCTGCTTGCTATTTTCATAAATTTTGAACTTGTTGAAGATTTTATACACATAAAGCCAAGGATATGACTAAGTTCTGGAGGGAGCTGAGTATCAGTATTTTAAATAATTCATCTGCCCGCAGCAATTTTTATATAGAAATTTCAAACGTTTTTATAGGTTGACTAATTTTATGGTCGCAAATTTTATGTTGATATTTTCAATACTGAAAATTTTATGTGAATTCGGTTTATGTTAGGGAGGTGCTATTTGGGGATATTAAATGTTTTTTCTCGGTGCCATACTTTTATGTAGACATTATATGCGTTTTTGCAGGTATTTAAACTTTGTGTATCTCTTCAGTCTCCAAATTGACTCAGGGAGTTAAGGAGTTTAGAGTAAAAAAGTACAAACATGAAAGAAATATATGACTTTCGTGACGGAGCTCTGTTGCTCAAGATTTTTTTTTTTTGTTCAGATGCACCTAGCTGAAAATCCTTCTTCTTCCTAATATATTCGATTCGGTAGCTATATTAAATATAGAAGTAAAAAAAATAGGGCTGGATTTGTTCATAAAAAAATTAGTTTTATATTATGTTATTTAAAAAAATATGGATGAATGTTAAATTGTAAAGTTGAAAAATCAATTATGAAAAATCATTTTGTTAGATTTATGGAAGCTATAATTATGTGGATCTCACAATGAATTTTCATTTTCGAGTAAATGGCTTCGGATGTATAATTTTTTCAATTATGAAAATAAATGCACAAATTTTCATCTGCTACCCTAAAGCCATTATCTATCGTTTATTGTAATTGAGTTCGTATAACCTTTCGGCGGTCGAGAGCTCCTAACCATTGTTAATTCTACCTTATGTTTGGGCCTGACCACGTTCCAGGTAGCAAGCAAAATATAAAAATTATAATGGAATGGTTGCCTATTCTTGGAAAGTGAATACAGTATTCTGCTATTGTGTTGCCTGTAACAAAAAGGAAAATCGATACAATTCAAGAAATTTATCGATTAATATAGAAACGTGCACATGATGACTGAATGTGGAATCATATAAAAATCAAAAAAAACTCGTGAGCAGCAGAGCAATTCCAGTGAATTGAATCTTATTTCGGAAAAAAACACGCTTAAAAATTAAACCGTATTGAAAAGTAGAAAATAATTTATTTTCAAAACCAAATAATTCGCGAAGTGCATCGTGGTTGAGGAAAAAAGTTGAAACCATTGAAGAAACCCACGTCAACATCAACTCAATCCACATAGCAAATTTCAAACCTCTATCTTGAAAAAAATTCTAATTCGCGAAGTGCATCGCGTACTGATCGAAGTGCAATTTAAACGGAATAATCACCACGAAATGCAGGGCAGAGAAGATAAAGAGTTGAATCCAAAAAAGGATTTTAAGTCAACATAAACTCAATGTACGTACCAATTTTCAACCCATTAACTCAATCTGCATAAGCTGTGGAGTTGAGCAATTTTTCAAAAAATATGGAAAAACAAGAAATATTTACGTAAAAATGGGGGTAGCTGGAAAAATTCAACCAAATTTTGATAGTTTTGTTCTGCAACGAAAACAATCCCAGTTGAAAATATTTCAGCTCATTTGGTGTGATACGAACCGCTGAAGATGTCAATATGTACCGGGAGGGAAATTTATATGAAAAATATGCGGATGCAGAAATTTTGATACTTCTGTAAACGGAAACAATCCCAAGTACAAAATTACAGCTCATTCGACTCGATGGGAGCCTCTGGAGATGTCAATATGTACCGGGAATATATATATATATATATATATATATATATATATATATATATATATATATATATATATATATATATATATATATATATATATATATATATATATATATATATATATATATATATATATATATAGCAGACATGAAATTTTTTTTCGAAAATCGTGGTCTATGAGGTCCAAAACGGATGGATAAAATACACCCGTACTGACTGCTCTCCTTCGATATACTGCAATCGTTTGTATTTATATTAAAACAATGGTTAATATTAACAACTTACATATAAATGTGTAAATTGTTGATATTAACCATTGTTTTAATATGTTCATTAATTTACACCAAGTATCGGCCCAATCAATCCAAAAAATAGTATGTATTTTATAGGATAAAATCATAATGTGAAAATACACATACAAATTGAATGCAATTAAGAATCTCCAACTGTTATTAAGTGTAGATTGTGTCAGTAATATTTTGCATAATTTACGCAGGAAATTTAATTTTTGGCGGCTGTAGGCACCTCCATTCACCTACTTATTAGGTGCTATTCAGTCCAATATCAGCAGTCAGGCCTACTTATATTCGACGGTGAAGAAAACTCCAGAAACCTACCCACATGATGCACGAAATGGAATTTTGTAAAATCAAAAAAAAAAGATCGTATGTTGTATTTTTTGAGGCAGTGGCAGTCTTTATGTATGTACAAAACAGGTTCTTGATTGTTTAATTTGTTTTTAGTAAGATTCTTATTACACGTAATTTCGATCATGTTCAAATTTATACGTTTTCTAGAAAAAATTAATGTTGGGTATGTGTGTTGAATGTTCTGAAGATGTAGATGGTGTTGAAAAAGTTAAATGTGCGTTTGAAGTTTGTCTACAAGAGAAAGTGCCTTCGACTTAAAATGATTGATACGATTTTTGGTTAAATCTATTTAAATCGTTGAAAATCCATGAAAAAATTGCATGATTCATAAAGTAGATACCTACTTTGAACTATATTACTAGCCTTTGAATAGGCTATTGTAGTGCTTTTTGCTGTTATATTCATATAAAATATTTAACATATATAATCATGGCATGATTCGCGTAGAAGGTATATGCAGATATAATTTAAATGACAGTGATATCTTCCAAATGTATAATTTTGATATATCTCTGCTGTTCGAAACTTGTAACACTTTTAAAATGTATGTGAGCATTGCATGATTTGCGTAATATCTGCTATTTGAATATGCTTTCGGTGTAGATATATCTCAGTCGAAATTAATTCAAGATTCTCTAGTTCTCTATTCAAGATTCTCTAGTTAAAAAATCAGTTTCCCAATTAATAATAAACTTCTGAAACAAAGTTACAAATGATAAAATCTCTCAAATGTTATTAATGTTACAAAATAATTAAAATATATAAGCTTGCATTCATAAACCAAAATTGCGCAACTAACCCTCAATGTCCTCCTCAAGTCTAGTCTCTCAGAAGATTCTTTCCAAGTAATTTCCTCAAGTACACTCAAGAGAACTAATTCAAACTTAAACACTAATCCTCTTATGTCTTCATGGACCTAATTGCAAGAGATCTCACCAACAATTATTCCAGATTCTGGCTTGTATATCTGTTGTAATTTTCTTCTTCGTTCGTTACGCGGTTTGTCCAATACGAGCAAGGAAACTCGTAAACTAGGTTAGTATAATTTCATTCCTTGTATACCTATATATCCCAGGGGTAAGAGAAATCTTAAGTGCAACAACTAAGTTCAGAGTTAACTTAATATAAAATGCATTTGTGAAATTAGTAACACCACACTCTAGAATCGTACAGCCTCGTAAAGCCAAGTGTGAATGCATTTAGGTGATGGTTTTATGCACGCGAATTTGATCACTGTTGTATGTTCAAGTTTCACGCGCCTGCAGCATTGTACACAGAATGTCATGCATTTCAGATGGAATAACAGTGCTATAAATTCTGTGATTCATATTTTATTTCCTAGATATTATTGCGGAGTTAAACTTCCTAATTCAATTTGAAAACCGCATCGCTGAAGCACTGGGGTATTAAATTTAATTTGGGTACGTCATACTGTAGATTCGATCACGGCGGTATGAGCACACGTTTGAATGGAACATGTCTGTTGGAAATTTTCGTTAAATGACGAAATGTTTTAATTTTCTATTCATAATGCAGTCTGATTTTGATTTAATTTAAGTGATTCAGAATATCACCAGCTTCACAGAATAAAAAAAGACGAGTGAGCAGTAGAGCTCAGTCATTTCCCCATTTTAGTTCTTTTTCACAATTTCCTATATACAGTGGCGTAGATAGGGGGGGATCAATCTCCCCCCATGAGCCTACGAACTGAATAAAAGTCTTCGTACCTATGTACGTATTTAAGTACCTTTACATGAAATTTACTAAGCACTAGCACCTCTTCTGCTAATATGTATGTGCAATTTTAAAAAAATCACCTAGATATGTTCTTGCGACGGCTGTGCAATTGAGTATCGTATAATTTCCGCGCTTCGAACAGGCCGCCCAATTAGGAATGGGCATAATTTTAACATTATAAAGTAACTAGTAGTTTTGAGCATATTTCATTCAATGTTGAATTAGTAAGTTTAATCGGCCTCTATGAGCAAAAAAATGTTAAAAAAGTTCAAATGGCTCTAATGGAAAATTTTCATTTCGAAAGGAAGAAGTCAACCAAAATCTTCACGCACTTCTCTTTTTAAATTGTATACTATACTTACTATTAAACAAAGGTGCTCGAGCTTTTGTTTAATGGTGTAGTATTATATCTAAAGCAGTTTTCTTCAATAGTATAGGTAGTATAAAATTTAGAAAGAGAAGAAGTGCGATGTGGTTTTGGTTGACTTCTTCCTTCGCAAATAAAATTTTCGATTTCAGCCATTTAAGCTCTTTCAAACACATTTTTTGGTCCTAGTGACCGATTAAATTCCTGTTTACATTCGAGGAGCGTGATTTCTGCTCATAGAGGATTTTCAATCAATACTTAATATTTCGAATATTTTTTAATGTAGAGTAGGTATCAAAATATGAGCTCTTTGAAAAATAGGACTAAATTTTGGATTTGATTGTCAATTTAATTACTCCATAATATTTTGAAGTTAATAAAAATTGTCGAGTTAGAAAAAATTTTCTTGCGATGGCTAGACTTCTACATCTTGAATCTTGGAGAAAGATTTAATAATCATGAGAATACAGTCTAGTTTACAAGTGCTTTTGTGTTCAATTTTTTTCATCAATCTCAGAAGAATATGAGCAAATAGCATGTAGATAGGTTTTGAAAAAAACTATGTTCCGTTCGGGAAAATTGTAAAATTGATAAACATTAATTTTCTCAAAAAACATCTACATGCTATAAATCGAATAACACTTTGCTTTTATATTTCCGAAACTGCTGAAAAAATTTGAACAAAAAGGCACTTGTTGACTAGACTATTTTTATTAACTCCAGCGACCTACAGTTTAACGCTGTAGGTCGCTGTAACGAACGGCCAATGGGCTTCAATTTAAGTCATTACCCAACAGATTAATTTTTGAACCACTAAATTCCGGACATACACTACACTCAAGAGCAAGGTGGGACTCGAACCCACAATCCTCTCTTTACAAGCGATACACATCACCGCTGGGCTACCGATGTCTCCTTGACTAGACTAAATATATTAATAAGATTTATTCGAAGTTGACAAAGCAGCTGATAAATTCATCAAAACTGACAAATTTTATCAAAAAATTTTTTACTGCCACACCTGCTGTTCTCGTTAGTTGAAAGTGTGGAAGAAATATTTAATTCGTCAAGGCGATGTTCAGCGAAAAAAATTTTGTTCTGCTCATTTTGTACTACATGAAAGATTATTTTCATCAACACATAAAACTTTAGACGAAAAACTTATGGAATTTTACACAAAGTCATATCCCCCCCATCGCAAAAAGCTATCTACGCCACTGCTATATATATATATATATATATATATATATATATATATATATATACCCATTAATTACGTGAGGTGTTTAGGGGGGAGGGAGACGAGAGAATTCTCACTCAATCTCACGTGGGGTAGGGGGTGGTCCCGGCAAATATCGCGTCATTTTTTTCCCGCAAGAAACAATATAAAATTGCGATAAAACTGGGTTAAATTAAGTAAAAATTGTTTCTCCACTGACATATGGCTAAATCATACATAATAATATTCGTTGCGGCTTAATTATGCACTGATGGAAGAATTTATTAACAACAAATAAATTACATTTGTTTGGAAACAATTTATTCATTTATTAAATATGAACAACTATTCTTCTAACATTATTCGTTAACTATTAATGAATATTTATTAACAGTAGGTAAATTTTTTTTGGCAAGAATATTTCTCTTTCTTGCACCGTACGAAGGGAAGATTATTCATAAAAAATAATGCTATAACCTTTTATGATAAATATACGATGCACTAATAATTTTCACTGAAAAAAAATTCTGTATGTATATTAAAACAATGGTTAAAAATAACAATTTACACATTTATTATACGAAATAACGCATGACGCACGTTTCGGTGGAACTTCACCTTCTTCAGATGCTAATGGCAAACTAACTATGATTCTCTGTTATATCGAAAACAAGAAATGACAAATTATGTAGAAGGGGTAAATACAAAGATGGTTACAAATAATTATTAGAAAAGGAAAAACCAATTCTGAACTGCTAGTCAGGTAGTTCGGTAATTTTGAAAAGATTAAGAAGGGGGCTTGAAGTATGATCGATTTGGCTATTCAATAGGAGACCGGAATGCTTGTATTTATTTATCTGTAATGATTCTAAAAAATTAAGTTTAATTCCCTTACTTTCAGTATTTAATATTTCAAAATCGAAATTGAATGTGTGATTTTCTTGGATTTAAATGGTTTGCATAATGTGAATCCGACTTCTGATTAAACAAGCTAACGTTTGTATTCTGAAATTCTAGTTTGAAAACTTTCTGGAAGTTCTACCAATGTAAAACTTATCACAATCGCCACAATTAATTTTATAAACTCCAGATTTATTATCTTTATGAACTTTGGATTTATTATTTTTTATATGATTTCGTAAATTATTACCGGTACGATAAGCAATATTAATGTTGTGCTTAGATAAGAGAGATTTAAGTTTTTTACTTGAATTTCCGATGAAAGTGAGGCTGTTGTATTTGATATTATTTTTAGTAAGGGGGTACACCTGGTTAATGGCATTTTTGAAAAACTTTTTATCTATCATATTGTCTATAATATTGGGATCATAATTATTATTTACGGCAGTTTGTTTAATTATATTTTTCTCGATGTTAAAATTGGCATTTGAAAGTGGAATATTTACTAAACGATGTACCATACTATTGAAAGCTGCCATTTTGTGTTGGAAAGGATGTAGGGAAGTACTATGTATGACGCTATCAGTGTGCGATGGTTTGCGAAAAATGGAAAAATTATGTTTGTTATCCACTTTTGTTATTTTTAAATCCAAATAGTTAATCGAGTTATCTTTTTCCATCTCTAAAGTGAATTTTATATTAGGGTGTAAAGTATTAATGAATGTTTGAAAGCAGTCTAGTTTCTGAGAGTACCAGTGACATCCAAAATTCTGTAACAATTGTTTTATTATTAATTTTATTTTCTCCACATTTCAATAAAATATTAGTAATTTACTTGAACTAATAGAATTTTTTATTGAAGTTATGGCGCAATAAAAAGTGTTAAAGTAGTATTCACACATCATACATGACTTTCATCTCTCACCTCACCTCCTAATACCTGCTCAACATAATAATTATATACGCTTTTTGTTGAATAGCTAGTATACCAGATAATAATTTAAGAAACAAAATTTAAATTTTAATACGCTGTTATAACTAAAAAAATTTTAAATACTGAATAAAAAATTTTGTGTTTTCAATATGATGACTGAGACAAATTTGTTTATAGAAATTTCTCGATATTTTCCAGAAATCCTAATTGAATTATTCTTATAAGAAATTATAACACAGTACTTTCTTCAGTTAGTTGACATTTTGGATAGTAATGTCATTATTTGATATATAGTAGTCAATTTGTTGAATGAAGTTCTAGGTACGGGTAGGACCAAATCTGCTCATACAATGGACCTTAAAACCTGGGATGTCTGACAGTACAACGAATCTACCTACCTAGCAGTTAACTTTCTTTAGAATTATTCAGACAATAACAGCAATTTTAATTAATTGTTAACAAACTTGAAAAATTTATTTCATTCATTCATTCTATATTTATTCACTAGAACTTGAGTAATTATAATCAATACTAGCATTGTTGGATTCAAAGAAAGAAGTATTCAGATCATTGGAATTCGAATTATGCTTTGCGAGAACGAACTGTACCTTTAGAATTGAAACAATCAAATAATTCCGCACTTTTCTTATCCCCTTCCGAAAGTTAGCACAAAGAAAATAAGTTTCAGGAATGTAATGAAAGTAAAACTTCTTTTTGCTCTAATTAAACCGTATATCAATACCCGAAGTATTTTCGATAATTATTTGCAAAGCTAAAATTTAAGAATTTTTATAATTATTTCCATATATATGCACAATCTAAATAACTTCATAACTATTAGATGTTCATAATCCAGTTATATAATAAAAGTCTAATTTTTTTACAGTTTATTTTTGTCTAACGAGGCACACAAAAAAAATCATAATATTGTATGTATGTATATAAAAAATAGCTATAGGTATATCTACCACCTATTTATTATATTATTTTTCATAATTTTCGTTTTGATTTCAATAGAGAAATCTCAGTAGAACATCTTTTATAAATAACTGAGATTGAATACTGGTTTGATCTTTTGGGGAAATGCTAGTGAGGCCGATCGACTGTTTAGAATACAGAAAAGGTGAGTTAGGAATATTTTTAATCTCGGCTACAGAGATCATTGTAGAGAAATTTTTTCTGGTAAAAAAGTATTCACTTTGTATAGTCTTTTTATATATGAGGCTATAATGTTTATAAAAAATAATCCGGACCTATTCCAGGAGAACATTAGAAATCACGGGCTTAACACAAGAAACATAGGCGACCTGAAAAGCGATCGCTTTAAATACACATACCTGCAAAAAAACGTGGTGCACAGTATTCTTGAAATATATAATAAATTTATTAAATCATTTCCAAATAATATAAGTGACCTCCCTCCAAGGCGGCTGAAGGGTAGGTTAAGGGAAATTCTCACTCAAAAGGCTTACTACGGGGTGCAGGAGTATTTGAACGACTCTTTTAGTTTTTAGTTGTTATGTCCCTATGTACATGTAATTTTGTGTGTTTTATTTTGGTTTTTTGTTGTTCTAAAATTGTATAATTTTTACTTTTAATTTTAATTTCAAAACTTACTCTGACGTGTTCTACACCTATATGGTTAACTCTAGTGTATTATGTAAATGCCTAGGTGAACAAATAAATGATTTCTTTTTCTTCTTCTTCTTCTTCTTCTAGAGAATTCTCAGTAGAACATCTTTTATAAATAACTCAGATTGAATACTCGCACATCACTTGGTGAAACATCATAAAGAATAAAGTATAAACTTTAAAATAAAAACACTTGGCTTATGTTTCACAATATAAAAAATATTTAGATACTGTATTTAGCAGTAACGAAAAGTGGACATGTTTCGAGTTATGAACTCATTATCAAGACTGACTACAGGAGAGTATTACATCCTAATTTATAAGACAGACAAAAGCAAATTGTTCTTTTACAAGGGGTAATTGACTATTATGGGCGGAACTTTTTTCGAGAATTTCAAGAAGGTCAAGGCGTTTTCCTTTGTTACCTGAATGTAACAATTTGGTTTTGTTGAAATCCAGGAAGTGATTGAATTTTATACAATGTTCAGAGAAGCCAGTGGTATTTTTGTTTTGTAAAATTGACTTTTTATGTTCTTCAACGCGAATATTTATATTCCTTCCTGTCTGTCCAATACAGAAAGCAGGATATTCGTCGCAAAATGTTTTGTAAATACCACTGTTTTCTCCGATGTTAGATTTTTCTTTATTATCGACCAAGAATGACTTCAAGTTTCTTTTATTTGTACAAATTGTTTTAACGTTAGTTTTCGATAGTCTGTTACAAATTTTGCTACTCAAATTAGGCACATAATTTATTGGGAAGCCAAGTGTTTTTATTTTAAAGTTTATACTTTAATCTTTTATAAAAGAAAATATCACTCAATGGTTTATCATTTTCGTCCTGCATGTTTTGAGCTAGATATGTTGTAGGTATAGGTATTTTATGTAATCGAGGTTAATACATTATATCATAAAATAATGTAGTGGAACATATTTGATTTTATTGCATACTAAGCTACAAATAAATAATGTTTACCTAATTTTCTGATTTTTCAATGATAAATTAAAGTTGGAATGGAAGTATATGAATCTGGTATGGCTGTATCGGATCACATGATGAATTAAAAAAATCATGTGAGATATAAAATGTAATAATATATGCCTGATCAAAACAATCAACTTTAAAAATTATCCAACATGATATGTTATTCAAAATCAACCTGCAGAATTTTTTTCAATGAAATTTAAGAATTCAGGGTTATTTACTTAAGATGTTATTTGACAATTATTGACAGCTTGATGAAGATTTTGATCATTTGAAATTATTCTATACAATTATTTTATCTAAATCAGAAATTTTAATCTAAAACAAGATCGAAATATATAAGTCATTGGAAGACAAACAATAGGTACCCGGAATTTCACATATTCAAATTTGTTCAACATGTGAATTAAATAATCACTTCTCACAATAATAAACAAACCTGATAGCAAAAATAACCTTCAGAATTGTGTTTGATTAATAACTGAAAATGAGGCATTTGTTGCATATTATTGCAGCTGTATATATTGATGCAACTGTTCTGAAAATTCTGATAATGTTATTGAATATAATTGACAATATCAGTTTATGGATTCGATTATTTATATAATATATGTGGTTACACTGTTCAGTGAACTCTACTCTCCTCTCGCTTTCAATGTCTAGGCGCTAGGGCATTAATTAAAACCTGTTTATCCTATTATTAATATATTCTTTTTTTAAATGTATATCTTCGATAAAGCGTTCATGGTGAAATATACAGTTTCAATAAAAAAAGTGGTAATATGTTCCATCAGAAGGTTGTAACTCCAGTAAATGTTTGTTTATAAATAATTTCTCTAGATGTGGCTACTGGAACATTCGAGTTTTTTCTGTAGAAATAATTAAAATAACAAAATTGCACTCTCTTCCTCCAAAAACATATCGAAACGTTTTGAATTGGTTCAGATTTACTAGCAGTCATCTATGCAAATTGTATTTTATATGAATTTCAGTCACTGTACCAGAGAAAAATTACAAATCGACTTCTTGATTTCACAAAAATGAATTTTTTCCGCATACGTCAAGCAATGACTTTTTTTTTAACATCAGTTCTCAATGTTGAAGTTTTATTTCACAGACGTCCTTTTTTTTACTTTTTTTTCCGGCCGTGAGCGTACAAAAAAGTACACTTTTTTGATCTCTCACGGCAATATCAAGAACGTCGGGTGGCGTACAGTTGGGTTCCGAATCCGACATAATGTAATCTGTAAGAAAATTTATTTTTTTTAATACAAGTCATTTCTTAATACTCGGGTACTTACCAAAAACGCACAGTCCTATCATGCGTAGATAAGTGACTTTAAATGTTTCTGACAATTATTTTGTTGAATTGTCACATTTGTGTTGCCTTGACATCTACAAAACCAGTAAGCAAAGCAATCTAGTTTTACGTTTCTTCTCATCTAATCCTTTTTAAAAATATCATCTTAATTCTATCGTTTGAACACCGTTTGCGAAAAAAATCGCATGTTTTATTCGGAGAAATGCACTATTTGTGGCTCTACTAACATTGCCGGCCTCACTGCGTTCAGCCAACAAACATTTAGTCTCGCCACAAAAAGTATCACTTTTACTCCAATAAAACAATATACTAATTTCAGTGATTTGAAAACAACAGTTTGGTGTTATTGCTTACCTACATTGAATTGAGTAATACATTTTCTCACCTTCTTTTTCAAAATCTTACGATGACTACGTACCTACCTTAAGGCGCGTTTTCCTCCACTTTCGCCAGTCGCCGACGACTGCGACTGAGTAGCGTCGACCAATTCGTCAAGATATCTCCAATGCATTTTAAATCATCCTGTTTTCCTAGCCGCTTCTCAGTCGCGACTACCAGCGTCCGGTCGCCGTTCGTCCAGTCGCGAGTAGCTGCTCATATTCGGAAGGGGTGCCGTGATAAATCGTCGACGAAAGTTAGTTTGCGTAGTTTATTGATGCCGTAGTTATTGATGCCGGGAAATTCGGAAAAACTCTTTAAATTTTGTTTCGTTATCTGTCAGGTGGTTCTGGATTAATATTGCCTGAAATCCTTCCAATCGTCTATTTCGGAACATTGCTAATTCTTCGCTTCTCTGTTTCTCAGATTCTAACGTTAACATGAGAAGCCGATTTTCCTCCTGCACTTGATAATTTAATAACATTGCAATTAATGATTTTTTGAAATATTCATTTTTCTTGTGCTGAACAGACCAAAACGAGGGACAAATACTGATTGACGCAGGCTAGCGGGTCGCAGTCGTCGGCGACTGGCGAAGAGGAAAACGCGCCTGAATGAATAGGTCGCAGCTACTACCAGTCGCGGCTACTCAGTCGCAGTCGTCGGCGACTGGCGAAAGTGGAGGAAAACGCGCCTTTAATAAACAACCTCATTTTCGAAAGTAACCATATTAAAGTTATTTTAGAATTCCCACATCATAAAAACTTTTACTCAAAATTGCATATTAAATATCATTAAAATAATTAATGATATTTTCGACTTACGAAAGTGCGAACAAAGGTTTAAAATGAACCAGCTCGTTCAACTGATATGTATATTTCATGTGAAAGCATCATTACGCTCTCACGTTCTTCATAAATTCATAAAGTTGATTAGCGTTCATGTTAAATCAATTTCCACAGAAACTATTTTTATTTTGTTAGAAAGAAAAAGTATAATAAAATTCGCCGTAATTATTAGTTATTGTTGAAAAATTGTTACAGTAATTGATAATCCATTAGCTTATCTTTGCCACCTACCTGGAAAAATTAATAGCATCTGTATCGATTTATACACATCAGTCGTAAATTATACGGTCACGCAAATACTCAAAATTCTCCCTTGGAAAAGTAGAAACATTAAGAGAATATCACAAAGAAACAGTTAGTTTTTATGTTTTCTCTTACAAAAAAGCTACTGCCATTTATTTCTTAATAAAATTGTTTCTTTGTATGTTAATAATATTTTCTTTTTCAGGTAAATTAAGGATTGTTCAAATCGACAAGTTTCATGTAGAGTAAGTAAGAAATATTTATAAAAAGTGTCCATTAAACAAGAAAATATTGAATGAAATAATTTGTACTCCTAATCAACGCATTATTCATGAAAAAATAACTCATTACAAATCAAGTG
This sequence comes from Cynegetis impunctata, assembly GCA_030704885.1. Classification (NCBI taxonomy): domain Eukaryota; kingdom Metazoa; phylum Arthropoda; class Insecta; order Coleoptera; family Coccinellidae; genus Cynegetis; species Cynegetis impunctata. The sequence goes on from JARQZK010003757.1 coordinate 35,650, forward strand.
AAGAAAAAGAATGCCTTAATGTGCACTACGATTTATTATCCATTAAATAGTATTGAATATTTGTAACTAGTGTCTCGGAATGACAGCCTTAGAAAATTATATAATACAAAATAAAATTGTCGAGAGAGTCTCATGGCAGTAACCAAATGATATGTATCATGTAACTAGGTGAATATATTTCCATCGCATTCACAAAAACAGTCCCACAAAATGAACATACCGAGAGGTAGGATGTAAATCGTTTTTTCCAAATTAATTTATTGGTATTGAACATTGAGGACTCTTTGAAGGACGCTCCTTACAAAGTGATGTGATAAAAATTTCTTGCCAATATGTTAAGGAAACAAATAGTCCTGAATAATTATGAGATGCCCAATTCATGAACAACATACTTGTCGACCATGGTCAATTTCATATATTACATAAAGTGAACAAGGAAAATTCTTTAATAATTTAAAACATTATCAAACAACTTTCCAAGGAACTTATTCAGTTATCCAGACAGTGTTACTGACCACGATTTGTATTGGGGAACAATTAGAAATTTGTTAATTCACTCCGAGTCAAACAAGCTGCACTGATGAGATCTAATAAGATCGAAACAGCTGTATGCAGATTTTGAGTCGGGATGACTTGACAATTTCTATAATTCACCGTTCGATTGAGGAATGTTCCTTGGAAAGTTGTTTGATAATTTTTTAAATTATTGAAGAATTTTCCTTGTTCACTTTATGAGATGCCCAATTTCTTACCTAGTAGATTAAAATTATTGGTAAATCAGATAATAAACGTTTTTTTTTCAAAATTGCAACCTCTCAATCTCTATATATTTAATAACTTCAATTGACTGCCCGTTCATCACTTGGGGGAACATTGTTCAAAACTATAAATCAACTAAAGTAAAGCAAATTAACTTGATTCCACCAAAATTGATACATTTACTCGACATATATGTTCAAAGCTATTGATTAGTTGAAAGATTCTTGATGATGGGTTAATAGTCCGAAATAAAAATGTCGAGTAAATATACCAATTTTAGTGGAATCAAGTCAAGTGCTTTACTTGAGTTGATTGATAACTTTATATATTTGTCCACGACTGTACTATAAATCATTCATTATACGTGTGCTTCCTGAAGTACAATTATACCTATTATTCACTAGTGTGTATAATGGTTTATTATACACTGCATGACGTCACACTCAAAACGTATGTCCAAACTTGAGACTATCATTCACATTGTTAGGATAGTATTGTTATTAGATTTTTAGGTTTTATGTAACTAAGATAACTTTTAGGCAAATTATCAAACTAATATTTAATATAATGCACAACTTATTGAATATTTACTCTAATAAATTATCCTTTTCATTTTTATCAAAATGAAAGAAAGGAATGGAATCGATGTCAAGTGAAATAGTATGCAGTTTTCAGTGAACACAGAAAATGTTATGTCAACGCTTTTGATAACTATTTTTATTGTTGAAAATGCAGATTATTACTAATTTTTTAGAAGAAGTCGTGGACAAAGTATAGTATTCTACTCGCAAAAAATAGCAATTATTTTGTGCTCGTTGAATAATATACTATTATTGTAAAAACACAAATCAACCTACAATTTTATTTTCTAGTACCTACAATGAAAAAATTAGTTTCGAAAGTTTCTGTCAAATGATCTATGTAATAGTTATTGCAAATTAAGGAAGAATCACAATAGTCCGGAATGAAAATATAGAGTAAATATACCTATTTTAGTGGAATCAAGTCAAGTGCTTTACTTAAGTTGATTGATAACTTTATATATTCATTGTAAAAACACAAATCAACTTTTTCACGAATCTAATTTGAAACCTACAATTTTATTTTCTAGTACCTACAATGAAAAAATTAATTTCGAAAATTTCTGTCAAATGATCTATGTAATAATTATTGCAAATTAAGGAAGAATCACGATCTAATATCACGCTTAATAAAATATTATAGTTCAATGGTTTAAAAATAGAAATTTAAAATTTTCATTTCATTTGCTGCTTTGCAATTCTTTGTGGGCAATATTACGTAATTTCATAGAATTCATATGCAGTTAACCCTTTCAGGGCAACTGGTTAGCTAGGAAGACCACAGTTTGTTAGTCATGAGTAAAACTGCTCATTGGCTATTTCAGTATACCAGTGTGTTGTCCAACATAGCAATATTTGACGTGTTCATCGAAGTCAGACCGAAATAAGTCGGAGCGCGTATAACGTGCATTTGTTTACTATAGTTGGACACTACTTAGAGGATCTGCTGAAACTGTGTGAATTTGTTATTTTTATTTATGAAAGGTGGAAAAATGGCTCCAAAGTTATTTACTTATATCTTACTTATGCATTTTCATGAATATATTGAACGTAAATGTTTCCTTTCTTTCGAAATTACTAATTTTGTTAGGGTCTCCTGAAGTGACCACTGGGCACTTACGTAATCGTGTTATCTTATTTTAGTTCTGAGGAAGCAAGTTTGGAGTACCTAACTACTGAATAGGGTTGCCAATTTTTGAAAGGACCAACCCGGGAGATTTTTTTAAGGAGTTTAGTAGGGAGGGGGTTGAAGAAAATGTCAATCATTTATTTATTTTTAATTTATATACCTATACTGTGCTTCTAATATTTGACAGTTTTTTACCACAAAATCATAATCATTAAAAATCGAAGTTTGATTAGTAGAGCGCGGTTGCGTATAATTTTACAAAAACTGAGGAAATTAGTCACCCCGGGAAGTCGGGAGGTTGACCATTATTACCGGAGTCATCGGGGCAATCCGGGAGGGTTGGGAACCCAATAACTGAATATTTAGAAAATCTTCATGCAGATGAGTTTTATGATTTGTAAGAAATGTTCAGAGTGCAAAGTAGAATTGTGTTTGAAACATGACAAAAACTGTTTCATGTTATATTACGCAAAATAGGTTATATAGTTTGGTTATATGTTCCTACTGGTTATGTGGAGTGACCACATCCTGCAGGATAATCCTTGTGTTTTTTTATCTTGAAATTTGTTTCATTTTCTTCGAGTATCTCTAATAAACCATTATCAAACCATACATAATATTTTTTCCACAGAAAATAATTTGGGCCGGAAAGGGTTAAGAGGTACCTCAAAAAAATAGGAACTATTACACCGCTGGAAGAGTCAGGTGAAAAACAATTGCATAAATAATTTAACCTACGGCTCTTGAAATATCAAATTAATTTAAAAAAAAACTACTTACGTTATTTTCAATGTACAATGAAATATACATTTATTCAACAGTAATATCAATCTTAATTTTATGAACAAAATTTGTTTTATTAAAAATAAGTTTCATTAAAATAATAAAATACAATTCTAATGAAAGAATATATTGATAAATTTTGAAATTTTAGCGGCCCTTATCATAACTACTGAGTTGAAATTCGATATCTGGGGTATTTCTTGATCCAAAAAAAACTGTCTAAATTTGGGTAAATACATTTTTAATTTATAATAATCGTATAACCAGGAACATTCAAAAATCTCAGTAAAAGAATTACTCGAAGTATTAGCCAATTAGCATTTGAAATGTTCTCTAGGAAACGAATTGTTCATCTTCAACTTTAAAATACTCCATTTAAACCCAAATGCAAGTTACTTTTATATCAGAATGGTCTGCCATAGTTTGCTTTAAACAGCGATAAAAATTCCCAAGAGACGAATTCAGGTACCTAAATCTTCCATTCCTGAATTACTTTTCGAATCCAACCAAAAATAGCCCCTAAACTATTGTCGGACGTTTTCGGAGTGAATTCGTCCATTTGGACCCACGCATTTATCTCGGCCCAATTCCATCCCTCAGGTAAAGAAGATGGGATTTTAAAGCCGAGTGTGGTCTGTTCCATTATTTGCGATTGTCCACACATAACATCCTGCCCTTTGGTGCACTATGGCTGATATTTGTCCCACGCCAGTTATTTCGGTACATGGATTTGAGTGAACTAATAGGCCAGGAAAGTTATTCCAATATTTAGCTATTAATATTTACTATACAATCCAAATGAAATATTTCTTATGATATCGTAAAATATATTAAAACAATGGTTAAAAATAACAATTTACACATTTATTATAAGAAATAATGCATGACGCACGTTTCGGTGGAACTTCACCTTCTTCAGATGCTAATGGCAAACTAACTATGATTCTCTGTTATATCGAAAACAAGAAATGACAAATTATGTAGAAGGGGTAAATACAAAGATGGTTACAAATAATTATTAGAAAAGGAAAAACCAATTCTGAACTGCTAGTCAGGTAGTTCGGTAATTTTGAAATGATTAAGAAGGGGGCTCGAAGTATGATCGATTTGGCTATTCAATAGGAGACCGGAATGCTTGTATTTATTTATCTGTAATGATTCTAAAAAATTAAGTTTTATTCCCTTACTTTCAGTATTTAATATTTTAAAATCGAAATTGAATGTGTGATTTTCTTGGATTAAATGGTTTGCATAATGTGAATCCGACTTCTGATTAACAAAGCTACGTTTGTGTTCTGAAATTCTAGTTTGAAAAGTTCTGAAAGTTCTACCAATGTAAAACTTATCACAATCGCCACAATTAATTTTATAAACTCCCGATTTATTATCTTAATGAACTTTGGATTTATTATTTTTTATATGATTTTCTAAATTATTACCGGTACGATAAGCAATGTTAATGTTGTGCTTAGATAAGAGAGATTTAAGTTTTTTACTTGAATTTCCGATGAAAGTGAGGCTGTTGAATTTGATTTTATTTTTAATAAGGGGGTACACCTGGTTAATCGCATTTTTGAAAAACTTTTTATCTATCATTTATTGTCTATAATATTGGGATCATAATTATTATTTACGGCAATTTGTTCAATTATATTTTTCTCGATGTTAAAATTGGCGTTTGAAAGTGGAATATTTACTAAACGATGTACCATACTATTGAAAGCTGCCAATTTGTGTTGGAAAGCATGTAGGGAAGTACTATTACGACGCTATCAGTGTGCGATGGTTTGCGAAAAATTGAAAAATTATGTTTGTTATCGACTTTTGTTATTTTCAAATCCAAATAGTTAATTGAGTTATCTTTTTCCATCTCTAAAGTGAATTTTATATTAGGGTGTAAAGTATTAATGAATGTTTGAAAGCAGTCTAGTTGTCTAAGAGTAAAATACCAAAAATGTTTTCATTAAATTGATAAAGAATAGTGCTTCGTATATGTATGAAATTAAATCAATTGATATAAATTTGATGAATACATCCAGAATACCCTATATAAAATAAATAAAATTGAAAATTTGCTGCATATTTCAAGTTTCTCAGTTAAAATTAGACTACAATCAAATCAAAGTTGACCGTGGTCAATTTAATATATTAAATAAAGTGAACAATGGAAATTCTTCAATAGTTTAAAAATTATCAAAGAACTTTCCATTATGTAGTCCGTATGTATTCCGACTGCGGTGTGTATTGGGAAACAATTAGAAATTTGTTAAATCACTTCTGAGTCAAATAAGCTGCACTAAAGAAATCTAATAAGATCGAAACAGCTGTATCTATGCAGATTTTGAGTCTGGTTTACTTGAAGTTTTCTAAAATTCACCGTTAGATTATGAATGTAGATTTGGCGTCTCGGAATACTTCAACCAGTTCTCTTGGGAGGTTGTTTGATAAGTTTTAAATTTTTGAAGAATTTTCAACACTAAGTAACCACAGTTTATAGTTAACATCAAAGTAAGAAATTATGAAATAAACTAATCTTATAAGCAAACAATGCAAAAAGAACATACTGACTAACAGATACCTATTTTCATTTAATTTCGTTGTGCATTTTGCTAATGTTTAGTCATTAAATTTGGATATATTTGGAGTAATTTAATATTCTTTATTTCCTTGCACCCTTTACTGAGAATACTACACTATAATCATTCACTTGATGTGAGCGGATAAGATATATACTTGAGATTCTTTGGAAAACGAAATTGTGGCTTGATTTAATTTCGTCTTCAACATATTTTCGTATATACGGAAAAAACTGAATTAATTATGAAAGATGGTGTCGCATAAATCATAAATAAAACTCACCGTTTTTTAGGTTTATCTGAAGTTTCATGCATTTATTTTCTTTTCACATCGTATTTTAATTAATTTTAATTGCACAATCAGCTTTATGATGAAGGACTATATTTATTTCAATTTTATTGTATATGTGTATATATATATATATATATATATATATATATATATATAATCTATATATATATATATATATATATATATATATATATATATATATATATATATATATATATATATATATATATATATATATATATATAACAGGGGCGGCTAGTCAAAGGAGGCTAAGGAGGCTAAGCCTCCTCCTCAATAATATTCCGTGTATCACTAATATATTATATTGAATAGTCAGCATTCAGCATATTCATATTAATCAAAATCATATTATTTTATGCACCTACCTTCCTTTCAACCTACATTATATAATATAATATATTAATTAAGATAGAAGGTATTTATATTTACTGCATTTCATTCATTTCAAGATTTGTGGCAACGCTGCGGAGGCTTAGAAAGGTATATTCTCAACGTTCATTATGCCTGCCACAGAAAAGCAAACAACGGTGCAAATACTCCGAATGAATAATACTTCATTGCAATAGAAAATCAAAACACATGTAAATGGCAACACCGATAGAGACCCAGTCTCATACAATGTCGCTCAATCACAACTATAGAATTTTGCGTGACATCGAGTGAATTCGTTGGAAAGCATTAATTGAATCGTAGTGTGATCGTAGTTACTAATGGCCGAAAACAGCAGCGTGTTTAATTATATTGCTCGCGAATTGTTTCAAAATGAGTTTGGTTACTGAAATTAATTTCAAAAATTTGAATGGTTACTTAGTGGAATATTTGTTATCCCATAACTTTAGTGCACTAAGTTATGAGGATAAAGTTTTGATAAAGACATTGCGACCTACCCCTGAATTAAACAATTTGGTGCAGCGTAACAGACAACAAAACCGCGGTTTTAATACAAAGAATTATGAGAGACATTAAAAAAACCATTTTCTGTATTTCAAACTACTGATGATACGACTCAATTTAGCCCAAAACGAAAGAAATTCAGTTATGCAGATATGGAGCTTCACTATAAGCAAATATTTTATGAAATTTTGAATACTATTAGGGGTCGAATAGAAATAAGGTTCTCTGATTTGAAAGAACTGCATTTCTTCGACTTACTCAATATAGATTTGTTTACCGGATTTTCGGCTAATTTTCCAGATAACCTTTTGGAAAATTTATGTCAAAAATACACTTTTTTTGATAAGGTGGCCATTAAAAGTGAACTGTGTGTTGTTTATAATGACAATGAAATCTTGGGGCAAAATGAAAATCATGTGAGGACTATTAAATACCTTTTTGATAATGATTTGAATCAAGATTTACCCCAAGTTTATAAACTCTTATGTCTAACTGATTCTATCCCGGTGACATCGGCTTCCGTAGAGCGCTCGTTTTCCACTCTTAAGAGAATTAAAACTTATTTACGAAATTCAATGAGCCAGGATCGTTTGAAAAATATTAGTTTGTTGTCTATTGAAAAGGAATTGGTAAAACTTTTGGCGAAAGACAAAACATTTTATGAGGATATTATAGATAATTTTGCTAACGTTAAAGATAGCAGAATCCCGATAATCTTCAAAAATATATAATAACTTTTTATTTGCTCTCACCAGCTGTTAACAAATTCGTTAAGTAAGCAGGTAGGTACCTATTTTGTGAAAGAAGAAATTTGATGAATAGATGAATTGATTAATTGGCTGAGAAGAGTTTTTGTGAATATTGTAAATAGGAGTTGTAGGTCTCAAGGTAGACACTCGAAAGTGAAAACAAATTAATAGCTTAGGGTGCTTGTTTTACTTTGATTTTCTTTAAATTATAAGGCAGTTGACCTTGAAATCCTAAAAATTTTCGCCTATGGTGTATTTTTTAACACCTCTTGTAGCCTCCTCAAACCAAAACCTCACGAGCCGCCACATATATATATATATATATATATATATATATATATATATATATATATATATATATATATATATATATATATATATATAAATATATATAATTAAAAAAAAAAGTTTTGATAAAGCCACGAATGTCGTGGCGAAACGTCAACTTTTTAATAAAATCAAGTTTTTTGAGATTCAACAAGCCTGTTATTACTAATAATTATCAAGAGATTAGAAATAGTTCACAGGCAACAACAATTCGATTGAATAATATATATATATATATATATATATATATATATATATATATATATATATATATATATATATATACATACATACATACATATTTAATATATTTTTAATTTTCTTTAGAAATAATAGTCGAATGATAGATCAGAAGTAACTTCTTTGAAAATTTGTTAAAGTTTCTTTACAAGACTTTTTAACTTTGTCAAAATATTTTTGTAACTTCTGATTCTATCAAAACTTTGATCTTCCAAAAAAAAGGAGATTTGTATTTTAGAAATACCTACTTGGTCAGAATAACAATGGTCTAATGGTAATGAAAAATATTGTTTTTATTGAATAATTTCTTTCAGAAGCTGATTTTTAATGATAATTTTCGCCAATTCAATTTCTAAATTGTTGACATATGTTCATGATGTATCATAATAATATTGCTCCCTGAAAACTTTCGAAAGAGTCATGCATTTGGCGACGAAACGTTAATTTTCATACTTCATAAAGTTTTCTTTCAAAACTCAATGGCCAAACGGTCAACATCAATTTAATTTCCATTTTGTTGTGTTTGGATTGAAATCACATGCACAATGTAGATTGAGCGAGTAGTCGCCTCTTCTATTGAATATCGTTTCTTTTTTCTAGAAAAGATGCCGAAAGGACCCCGCAAATTTTAAGTGGAAATTGGGTTTCACTCAATGTTTCTGAAATTTTGGGGTTAGATTCTTCAGAGCACGTGGATCAAAAGTCTCAATGGGCAGAAATCGCCAAAATGCTTTCTTTTTTCTGTACAGTATGCTGAAATTGCAAAAAAAATTAACAATTTGCAAACATATATACACATAAGTGTGTGTGTGTGTGTGTGTGTGTGAGAGTGTGTGTGTGTGTGCGCGCGCGTGTGTGGGTGTGTGTGCGTGTGTGTGTGGGTGTACGCGCGCGTGTGTGTGTGAGAGTGTGTGTGTGTGCGCGCGCGCGTGTGTGGGGTGTGTGCGTGTTTGTGTGTGTGTGGGTGTACGCGCGCGCGATTGTGTGAGAGTGTGTGTGCGTGTGTGTTTGCACGCGCGTGTGTAGGTGTGTGTGTGGGTGTACGCGCGCGTGTGTGTGTGAGAGTGGGAGTGCGCGCGCGCGGTGTGTGTGCGTGTTTATGTGTGTGTGTGAGTGTACGCGCGCACGTTTGTGTGAGAGTGTGTGTGTGCGTGTGTGTTTGCACGCGCGTGTGTGGGTGTGTATGCGTGTTTGTGTGTGTACGCGTGTGTGTGTGGGTGTACGCGCGCGCGTGTGTGTGTGTGCGTGCGTGTTTGAGTGCGTGTGAGAGAGTGTGTGTGTGGGTGTACGCGCGTGTGTATGTATGTGTGCGTGCGTGTGTGCGTGTTTGTGTATGTGTGGGTGTCCGCGCGCGCGCTTGTGTGTGCGTGTTTGTGTGGGTACACACGCGCGCGCGCACACACACACGAAACACACGTGTTTATACTTATGTGTATATATGTTTGCAAATTGTTAAGTTTTTTGCAAATTCAGCATACTATACAGAAAAAAGAAAGCATTTTGGCGCTTTCTGCCCATTGAGACTTTTGATCCACGTGCTCTGAAGAATCTAACCCCAAAATTTCAGAAACATTGAGTGAAACCCAATTTCCACTTAAAATTTGCGGGGTCCTTTATGTATGTTAAATTCTTATAATTGCCATGCGAATCAAGAAACTCAACGTAAAAAATACACAACTTGAGAAGTAGAGGGTGCGTCGAAGTGTGAACAAACCAACCTATTCATCTACACAACAGAAGAATGCTGTCCTTTGGCGGCCAAATCATTCTCTTCAGTTTCACCTTTTGTATCGTTTTTCATGGCCCTTCGATAAATGTAATCGGGGTTCTTTCCTTCCCTTTTCTAACTTCCAACTATTTATTTATTTTATGGCTGTCTAACAATACGTTCTAGATGTAAAAAGGTTGAACTTTACGACATGAATGGGACACTTTGCGTTCTCTGGGGATTTTTTCATGGACTATTCATCCATTTTCTCATTTAGGCCTCTTGAATTTATTCTCTAATATAAGGAAAATGATCAATATTTTAGCAGATATGATGCACTCTGATTAATATCAGAAAATCTATAATAAATGTTATGAACATACTTTAAGGAAAAGCTTCAGATGTGTTGTCCATCAATACAAAACGTAATTGACTTATTTATGCTTAGATGTAAAATTGGTTGAAATTTAATTGCAGTTATTCAGCAATTTTGAATTTTTATTCTTAGAAAGGTACAATTGAAGTTATTGTGATTTTAGTTCAAGGTAAAACTTAATCTTCATGAATTTCATAGGCAAAATCCTCTTCAGATCTTGCACAGAACAGAATATCATATTAAGTCGAGGTGAGTCATTGTTATATCTTCAATTAAAAAAACTTTATCTCAGCGAGCTGCATTAGAAGAGCAGGTTTTCATAACGTATCCAGTTTAAAAATTATATTCATTAAATTATGATTTTTTTCTTCCGAATTCAAAAAAAATGCGCCCTCTAATGTGTAAACAATATTTCTTTTCCTCCCCGAGGGATCAACCCCCCCAACCAATTCGTACCAAAACCAATCACATCCAAGGTATCATACGAAACTACGTACTTGCAAACTTTCAACCCTATTTCTATAAAATTGCGCCCTTTATCATGCAAACAAGATTTATTTTCTCCTCCGGTGGGTCAACCCTCCAACCAATTCATATAGAAATAAAAAGCATTCACGATATCGTACGAAACTACCGACCTACAAAGTTTCAACCCCAAAATTGCGCCTTCTTTCGTGTAAACAAGATTTATTTCTCCCCCAGGGGGTCAACCCCTCAACCAATTTGAACCAAAAATAATTCCATCCAAGATATCATGCGAAACTACCCATTTACAATATTTCAACCCTATTGCTTCAAATTTGCGACCTTTATCGTGTAAACAAGATTTATTTTCCCCCAGGAGGGTCAAACCCCCCCCTCCCCCTCTCATCCAAGATACCTTTCGAAAAGTGAAAACCTCCTGAAAATAAATCTTTTCTGTATATGAACAACTTTGATTGTTAGAAAAACCTTTCTTTCAAATTTGTTTTTGGAGGTATTCCAGTTTGAAATAAATCATTGTGCAAAGCTCAAGAACTATACTTTTTAGTCGTATTTTTCCTGAAAATAATAGACTATTGCTCTATATTGTAAAGAGTGACTTTGGTACCTTTGAATTCCCTCGAAACTAAGTTTGAAGGGAAAATATCGCCCTAGTTATAGAGACCTGCTACTCACGAGTTTTTATTTTTGCTCAAACTCTTCGAAACCACTGCATGTTCTAAAATTTATGCATGTGAACTTTTAAGGAGGAATGATGAATATGTTTTCATTTTACGGATGGAACGTTCTTGACTACCGCTGAAATATGCAAACTCGGGATTGCATAGTCGATTTTTACCGAACTCATCAAACGAAAAATATGGCGCTTCCGATGATGAGCTCGAGTGTCAATTACAATCCTATTTTTATGACGGGACCGATCCACCAAACCAGAGCGACTAATAAGCCAACTTCGTAATCCCAGATGGAAGTTGATAATCGAGAATTCCTCAACAAGATATCTCTGGGACGGCATGCCATTCCGTCCAATTAATTCGAATAATCGAGATCCAGTATTTCCAGTCCTAGCGCAGCGTCATTCTTTGCTTTTCCATGCTATGCCCAGTAGTCATTTTTGCAACCCGACTTCACAGAGATGGAGTTAGATTCTGCCACGTTTAATTTCTATTCTACTCTTATCATCAGGCATGACTCATATATAATTATAATTTTTATATACCTGAGATTGAATTCTCGCACATCACTTGGTGAAACATCATAAAGAATAAAGTATAAACTTTAAAATAAAAGCACTTGGCTTATGTTTCACAATATGAAAAATATTTAGATACTGTTTTTAGCAGTAACGAAAAGTCGACATGTTTCGAGTTATGAACTCATTATCAAGACTGACTACAGGAGAGTATTGCATCCTAATTTATAAAACAGACAAAAGCAAAGGTGATACCTGAAAATCAATTTGTTCGTTTACCAGGGGTAATTGACTATTATGGGCGGAACTTATTTCGAGAATTTCAAGAAGGTCAAGGCGTTTTCCTTTGTTACCTGAATGTAACAATTTGGTTTTGTTGAAATCCAGGAAGTGATTGAATTTTATACAATGTTCAGAGAAGGCAGTAGTTTTTTTGTTTTGTAAAATTGACTTTTTATGTTTTTCAACACGAATATTTATATTCCTTCCTGTCTGTCCAATATAGAAAGCAGGACATTCGTCGCAAAATATTTTGTAAATACCACTGTTTTCTCCGATGTTAGATTTTTCTTTATTATTGACCAAGAATGACTTCAGGTTTCTTTTATTTGTACAAATTGTTTTAACGTTATTTTTCTATAGTCTGTTTTTGCTACTCAAATTAGGCACATAATTTATTGGGAAGTATTTTTGTTCTTCATTAATAGTTTGCGTGGGGTATATTGAATGCAACAGATACTTTCTTCGTTTTTTCCCAATGAGCTTGTCGATTACAATGAAAGTCTTATCGACAAGCTCATTGGGAAAAAACGAATAAAGTATCTGTTGCATTCAATATACCCCACGCAAACTATTAATGAAGAACAAAAATACTTCCCAATAAATTATGTGCCTAATTTGAGTAGCAAAATTTGTAACAGACTATCGAAAAATAACGTTAAAACAATTTGTACAAATAAAAGAAACTTGAATTCATTCTTGGTCAATAATAAAGAAAAATCTAACAAAACAGTGGTATTTACAAAATATTTTGCGACGAATGTCCTGCTTTCTATATTGGACAGACAAAAAGGAATATAAATATTCGTGTTGAAGAACATAAAGAGTCAATTTTACAAAACAAAAAAACCACTAGCTTCTCTGAACATTGTATAAAATTCAATCACTTCCTGGATTTCAACAAATACAAATTGTTACATTCAGGTAACAAAGGAAAACGCCTTGACCTTCTTGAAATTCTCGAAATAAGTTCCGCCCATAATATTCAATTACTCCTTGTAAACAAACAAATTGATTTTCAGGTATCACCTTTGCTTTTGTCTGTTTTATAAATTAGGATGTAATACTCTCCTGTAGTCAGTCTTGATAATGAGTTCATAACTCGAAACATGTCGACTTTTCGTTACTGCTAAAAACAGTATCTAAATATTTTTTATATTGTGAAACATAAGCCAAGTGTTTTTATTTTAAAGTTTATACTTTATAATTTTTATATATTCTGACGTTAAATGTTGACTGGAATAATGAAGAATATTTGTTTTTTAACACTTTATCAAATTTTCTTAAAAAACCACTACAGTAAATCTTAGCCAATATGTTTGAAATATCTTTTCATATCACTAGAGATCTAGCAATTCATGAAACATGTATTTTGATTCACTTATTGTTTCAATATTGTTAGAATATCTTTCTAGACTTAACTTTTTCGCTCACTCATTTTTGTTTTTCAAGATAAAAAACTGAAATTAGAAAGAATTGTGAGTAAACGGTATTTATGATTTGTACAATATATTGCACATTTTGAATAAGTGGTAGTGTATTTGCTATTTTGTAAAATGAAATGCAATTGAAAAACAACATAAGGTTACAACTGATCATCTTTTTGTGTGATATATCAAAAAATAATTTTGTTTTATTTTGAAATGCATAAATGTATATTGCACTTACTACAAACAAAATTCGTCCTAGATGCACATTCTGGGAGTTTGCATCTTGTAGAATAAGATTTTTAATCAAAATTACCTTCCATATTATCTGAACTTCTTTCTTTTACCGTATTTTCATCATCATGATCATTACTTACTTCTACGTCCCTATCTCCCCGCCCATAATCGTCATCACTAAGCCCTTCAATATCTGATAGGCCCTCCTCAATTAGTTTCAATAGTTGTTCTTCAGTTAACGGCACTATTTTACTCATTTTTCAATTCGTACTACTATGAAATAATTTTTTTTTTTTAATCTCGAGGGATCTACAGTTTAACGCCGGTTCCGAACGGCCAATGGGCTTGTGAACGATGCACATTACCCAACAATTTCTCTTAAATCTGTAACCACTAAATTCCGGACATATACAACACCCAAGAGCATGGAGGGACTCGAACCCACAATCCTCGGTTTACAAGCGGTAAACCTTACCGCCTGGTCTACCGAGGCCTCCGTGAAATAAATGTAATATAACAAGAACTCTAAATAACGTGGAGTTTTTTACCATACCTGTCGATTTCCGTTTACTCACAATGTACAATATATTGTACAGTAATATTTACTCCGATATAGAAAAAACAAACTGAATTTTCAGCAAGTCCACTATGAAAGTAACAAATACATGTATCGGCTATCACCAAAATAAATATTGCGGATATGTTACAACATGTTTTAAAGTTTGAAGCGCCGCCTCATTTCCATATTCTGAAACAACTGCTACAATTCAGTCACAGGTACCATTAATAAAAATTTTTTGGGTAAACTACTTAACGCTAAGTGAAGAAAACAGTTTAAAATAGTAATAAGGATGTTTAAAGAATACTGTACTTTGCGAGTAAAGTGAATAGAAGCATACTACAAATTCGTTAGGATTTACGTAAAGTGATGTAGATATAATATATTGTACACCGTGAGCGAGAGGGTTAAACCAATTTAATCAACTTAAATTAAAATTGCCATTATCGCCTAATTATAGTACCTGAAGGAGAGAGAAAAATACGTTTTTTATTTCTACTCGCTTGAGGGTGAAAATAGTATTTTTCTCCGATCGCGGGAAAAGTGACACTATTTTGACCTGTTTTCTATGCGAAAAGCTCAACATTCCAGAATAGTGATCAGTTGCTAAGCAATTAGAAAATAACAGTGCGGTAATATTCTTACCGCACTGCTGTAGCGTGCGGTAATGTAACAAATGGATTATTACATTAAAATTAAACAAAGTATGGTTTTAATTTTTATAATTGTTGTTAATATTTACATTTTTTGTATCCTGTAGCTTGACGTTTTAAAACTGCTCTCAGTTTTTGGTACTGGGCAATATTAATATTATTTTTAACAGACAAAGTTGATCGAAGCATGGAATAATGTGCCCACAACGTCGAAGATTTCATTGTTTTAGCCAATTCAGCAACATACGCCATCAGTACATTCTCAGAAAAGGATACACTGTTGTTTTTTCTACAAAAATTCATGAAGCGTTGGTACGCAAGTTCATACTTCTCTCTGGATTTCGCCCGAAGTAAATTAAGTGAAGCCACGTTCGCGGCTTCTACTAGTTCAGGAGCCGTGCAAGACAACAAATAATCACTATCTGTGTTCATGTTTACTAATTCTTTTTTAATTCCTTATAAAATACAACGAATCAAACAAAACCAGCTTTAAAATTATTTTACTTTTGTCATAACTGAGTAATTTCCATGGTTACTACTTCTATATTTCAATATGAACATAGAGAAACCTATTTAAACTTACTTGATTACATCTTGGATGAAATATTTTTTAATTAATTAATATTTTAAATGTAAATCAACGATCGGAAAAAAAATTGTATGTATAATTCGTGGGAAAAGCATATTCCCAAACTCCTGTGTTACCAGACTCGTCGCTACGCTCCTCGTCTGGTAATTATCACAGTCGTTTGGGAGTATTATGCTTTTCCCACTAATTATACAATATACTATTTCTATTGGTTCTGATTGTAGATATACCTACAAATCATACATGGGTTTATTTACGTCGATATAAACAAATTTCTCCGTAAGACGTCGGTATCCCAGTTCATCTTTTGTGTGCAGAGCTGGATGCTGTAAACGTTCAATGAAATTTAGTGATTCAAAGATTTGCATAATATGATGAATAGTGATGTAGATTTAAGTGTATTGGCGTTAAACTATAGGTCCATTTTGTGACTAAATAAACTTTCTCTGTCAGTATGTTCCTTATGTCATTGACTTCACGCATATTAGTTAATGGTCCAGACATAAATACCCATATTTACACCTCCCAAATTTAAGGATATTAGTGACCTTAATTTAGAAAAAAATGCTCTTGTGCTCATGAAATAAGATACAAAATTTCTGTTATGTCTGTTATGTATGAAAGTATTTTTTTTAAATACGTTTTCAATGTTTGTTCCGAGATACGTGTGGAAAAAATGGACCATGAAATTGCATTAGCAGGAACATGAGAGCGTAATTGAAAAATAACGAGAGTGTTACGCTTCCGTTGAAATCTGATCCAGTGGAACGGCACAGTGTTGCTACACATATAATTCCAACATTCATATGGTGCAGCCTCCCTTATACAACAATTTGTGCCCATCTTTGCATATTGTTTGTTATTCCATGCAAGAACCTGCTGTCATATTCCCATCCCAGGTTTGGAAGACTTTTTGGTTGCTACATCTCTCTGGGGTGCCAATATATAACCCTACTAGTCCATTCTTCATGCTATGTGTCATATTTATTGCCATTTTAGGGACTTAATTTTGTCTTTAACATCATTTAAAACAGTGTGTGTATTGAACTTAGCTTCCATCATGTAATTTCATTCGCCAAATTCAAAGTTTTCCACATATCGTATTTGATTAGGTATTTCTTTTTCCCATCAAAGTCGCCTACTAGCTACTAAAATTGGACGTGGGAAGCGCTTCTGCTACTTCGTTATAAAGTTTCTACGTTTCCTGAGAGAAGTTGATGAGGCATAAATTTGTGTTATTGATATGACGTATCTCTTTGAAATCTGTTAGCTTGGTTGGCTACTCTTTGGAAGATACTTGTCATGCCAACTATTCTATTCTTTCATATATTACATAGAAAAATATAATAGTTGGCATAATAAGTATCTATATATATATATATATATATATATATATATATATATATATATATATATATATATAAATATATATATATATATATATATATATATATATATATATATATATATATATTATATATATAATATATATATATATATATATATATATATATATATTATATATATAATATATATATATATATATATATATATATATATATATATATATATATATATATATATATATATATATATATATATATACAAGTAGAGCCGAATTATCAGTATAGCCCGCTTATATGGGAGAGTTCAAACAATAAGCCACAAATGTGTGATTGTCTTCCGTAGCAGGGGATTTTCGTTTGTTGTGCTAATTTTCATCTCAAGTTTTCAATCCAATGATTGGCTACGCCGTTCTGATGAGGACCAAAGAGTCCGAAACACGTGTCAACGGCTGCTTCCTTATAAGCGGGCTATACCGATAATTCTGCTCTACTTGTTTAATATTATATATATATATATATATATATATATATATATATATATATATATATATCCTGTAAAAATTTGACGAATTGGCAACGCTGAATCAGTATGAAATTTATACACAATTCACAATGGTTGAGACAGAAATTGAAAGTTGAATATTAAATTTGATCCAGTTAGAGATTTCAATGAAAAAGTTAGCGCACGACTGAATAGTGCGATTATTTGTTTATAATAGGTTGTTACAGTGAAACTGATGTACTATAACATGTTACTCTCATGAAATCACCGTGAATATTCAATTTGGAAATGTGAAAAGAAAATCGTCGGTAACTAGAGTTTTCAAAAATATTTTAGTGTCAATAATTGTATCTGTAATATTTCAAATTAAACTAGTTTATTTTTTTTCCTTTTGTGATACTTTTGACCACATCTATACCAAATATCCTAGTGCAGTTCACTCTAGCTTATATTTCTTTACGAATAATCAAAATTCAAAGTAATATAATATAGAAATAACTATATTTCAATTATATCTTATGCATATTCAATAATCAAAATTCATTTTGAGATTGAACACAGAATCTAGATTTATACTGACAAGGATGTTATTAAAAAAATTAGCAGAAAAATTAAACAATTCATTCCAATATTTATAGTATGAGTTTTATGAAAATTATTGAAATTATATTCTTATTGATTATACAATTAATGATAAGTGAATCACTCAAAAATACAACAACAGTACCTATTATCTCAAATGGAAAGAAAGATATAGTTACTCAAAATTCTGTGATATTTTTTCTACACTATATTTTCTAATTTATTACCTATCATTTATTTCCTTCGAATTTGTGAACCGTTATGATAAAAAAAATTAGATTTCAGAAACTCAACTGAAAATGAATATTACGAATCAACTTTTAGTTTATATTCCTAACCTAAAATATTTTAAGCAATTTTAGGTAGATACATTTTAACACAATATTTTACACCGAGTTTTACACGTTTATGTTCAGGAGTTCCAACTGAAGAGAACTACGTGAACTCAACTTTAGCCATTTATATTTGCGATAGATCTTTGCTCACATCTGTCGAGCCAGTATTTTCCATATAAATTTATAGATAGGTATTTTAAAAAGTTCCGAATGAAATGGGTTTAACTCCATAAAATTTCAGGAGGTCGAAGCATACGTAGAAATATTTCAAGAAGTACCTCAAGTTTTCATGAAATATATTCAGATAAATCCATAGCCGAAATAACCGAGATGGGTTGTTAATTTATTATGATTTCACCAAGTAAGTACCAAATAAGTGAGTATGCTTGACTCAAACTCAACAATTATAATACTTAGATGTAATATACAATATAAAAACAAGTTAGTTACAACTACGACTATTAAAGATAACAAGATCCTGACTAGACTACACCACATGTAATAACAATTCTACATTTATATCTAGAGGAGCAGAGGTTGAGTGATTGTCTACGTAGCTGAAGTATGGATATTTGTGTATGTCTCTTAGTTTCAGTGAAGTCCATTGGCCGTTCGGAGCCTGAGAACTGAAGGTACAACTCAATCAGAAAACAAAGTTCATTATGTTTATTTTTTAATATGGGTAAGCCAAATGCACAAGGGTCTAAAATTTGCGTATGTTATTACAATTTTGATGGAAATATAAAATCTTGTTATTTAAATTAAGGATAAAACCGCGTTGTTTGTCCGCGATGGACTCGTAAACTACTCAACCGAATTCAATCAAATTTGCACACCGTGTGCAGTTCGATCCAACTTGAAGGACATGCGTATATATTATTATAGTATTCAGGTATATGAGTGTTAGTTAGGGGTGTGTAATATGGTATATTAGTGATATGGATGTTGTATTGTGGTTGATTGAGGTTATTATTAGTAGTTGTTTATTGTTATTGTCTAAGTATTATATATATACCGTGAGTATAGGTATTGTATATCATATAGTATTACTATAATGAGGCGTGAGGAAGGTAAGATAGTGTTAGGTCTTATGATGAGGTAGTCAGTATGGGTATAGGTATATGTATTATATACTGTAGGCGAGTAATATAGGTATATAGTATAACGCCAGTAAGAATTATTCGTGTTTAATGACGGGATAAACGATCGCCGGTGGTTATAAAATTAAGCTGAAGGCTGAGGACATTTATGTTGAAAACTAATCAAACAAAACCTCCTAGGGCGGAGGCTGGTGTATAACAGTTCACGAAGCATCCGAAATATCTAACATCTACCCCAGACGGGTAATTTGTAACGAAATGTGGTAATTTGTTTAGATCACAATCGATGGATAAGTGGTGATGAGATCAGGACCTGTTTCGCCCTATAGTCGGGGCTCATCAGGATCATCCATCCACCAGAGAGTGATAAGACCAAAACCAACATTCCAGAGACGGGTCATATCATAGTTTCTTCTGAGGTAACTCCAGTGAACATATAAATGAGTGACACAAGCGCCACCAGTCGGAAACAATTGAACCACATCTTTCAGAACAGGAAGAAAATCATTCTCGGCAACGAGAGACTAGTACAGCTCCGGCAGACAACACGAACGGTGGCTACCAGTATTCGCTTAAGGTCAAGAGTAAAGGCTGACACATCAATTCGATGTGGATACCAACAGTTGTGACACACGCGCAGGGCCAGGCAATGCGGGCCCCCGAATTTTTAGTCGGGCAAATGGGCAGAATGAATATAGGGAGTAAGGAATTATTCGCGTGTTAAACGGAAAAAGCACGCCCGTGGTTATAAAATTATAGTGTTAAACTATGTGGGACATTTAGTTTTGAAACTAATCAAACGAAACCTCCTAAGCGGAGCTGGTTTATACGAGCAGTTTCACGACGCATCGAAATATCAAACAGTCTACCCCAGACGGGTAATTGTTGCGAAATGTTAATTTGTTTATCGACGAATCGATGGGAAATTGAGTTAGACAGACGTGGTGGCGGTGTGTCATATTTATATGTCATGGAGTTTAGCTAGAAGGAAATATGTATGACCGTTTTGCGAAAATGTTCGGTTTTGGGTTATCACAGCTCTGGTGGGGGATGGACTGGATACTGGATGGAGCCCCGATAGAGGGCTGAAACAGTCTGTCTATGCCAATTTCCATCGATTGTGATAAACAAATTACATGTTCGAACAATTACCGTCTGGGGTAGTGATTGTTCGATGGATTGTCGAATGCTTCGGGTGAACTGTTATTAGATGACGCAGCTCCGCTAGGTAAGGGTGTATGTGTTGTATTAGTTTCAAATAGAATGTCCTAGTGTCACGTGTAATTTTATTATGTATATATATAAGTATGATATATATATTAAAGTAATATATATCATATGATACAGTTATATGATATATAGGTATTATATATATATATATATATATATATATATATATTTAAATTACGTGTCACGTTGTTTGTCCGCGATGGACTCTACTACTCTAACTACTTAACCGATTTCAATCAAATTTTCACACCGTGTGCAGTTTGATCCAACTTGAAAGATAGGATAGCTCTCATCTTAATTTATAGTCACAATATTATTTATTGCAAATTATTTGTTGATTATCCCTGTCAGTTTGATAAGATACGTACAGATGGCAGTATAAGGTAGGTAGTTAGTTGACTGGATTGAGTAAGTATCCAATAGATGTGTTGAACACTAAACAAGAAAGCACTAAAAATTGAAAAAAATACAAATAATAAATTTAACTTATACTTTGGCCTCAGCAACACTACCTGTTGCTGAGGCCAAAGTATAAGTTAAATTTATATTATAGTAAATGCAATGTGAAATTATTCTTATTTTTTTCAATTTTTGGTGCTTTATTGTTTAGAACTCTCTTATCAAAATAAATATATGTAAGTATTATCATATCACATAGTTATATGCCGGCAAACGTTGCGTTGACATATACATTATTTAATCAACGTTTGCCGGGTCAGATAGATTGATAGATAGATATATAGGTAGATATATATTGATAGATAAAATATTAGGTAGATAGATAGATATATAAATATATAGATAGATAGTGAGATCGATAGAGGTAACTAGATAGATAGTTAGATATAGATAGCTAGATAGATAGGAAGATAGATGAATAGATATTTAGATAGATAGATAAAAAGATAGATAGATGAATAGATAGATAGATAAAGATAATTTATATGAAAGAGCAAC
Organism: Cynegetis impunctata; assembly: GCA_030704885.1. Lineage (NCBI taxonomy): Eukaryota > Metazoa > Arthropoda > Insecta > Coleoptera > Coccinellidae > Cynegetis > Cynegetis impunctata. Next base: position 57,556 of record JARQZK010003757.1, read on the forward strand.
GTATGCCGGGACAGAAAGATTGATAGATTAATAGATAGATATATAGGTAGAAATATAGATAGATAGAATGATAGATAGTTAGATAGATAAATATATAGGTAGATAGATATATAGAGATACATCGGCAGATGGATGAATAAATATATATAGGTAAATAAAAAGATAGATAGATGAATAAGATAGAAAGATAGATAAAAATAATTTATATGGCAGAACAACGTTTGCCGGATCCAATAGTATAATATATATATATATATATATATATATATATATATAGTATTATATATATATATAGTATATATATTATTATATATATATATATATAAGGATTAGCTAATATTTGGGTTGCAAGTCTGAGTGAAATAAGTGTACACTTTACTTCCTTCAAGCTATATGAGATGTTTATTATTAATTCGGAGATGCTTACAAAAAATGAGTGGTGAGATGTACAAAAATGTCTTTTACAAAGAGTTACTCACGGAATTGTTACATTTAAAAGATGTTAATTTTAATCATCAGTTCGCATCTTTAACATCTTTAAAAAAAAACATTAAAGCCAAAACATTTTTGTTTCACCAACTCATTTTTTGTAGCATCTCCTGAAGAAGGGATTAATGAAAAGCTTGAAAGCTTGAGATAGAGTGTACACTTAATGTAGACTTCATACTCAGACTGCAGATATTGGTATGACAATATTAGTAGTAATAACTACCTGTATACCTTATCTATAGTGATAATATTATACTACTTATTATAATATATATAATTATAGTATATTATATATAATATATATACATATATATATATATATATATATATATATATATATACTATATATATATCTATATATATATATATACTATATATATATATATATATATATATATATAAAGTCATCTATTTCTGAAAAATATATGCCACGAACAAATACATCGGTCAATATATCACTTCACTAGGAGAAAAATTGACAAAAATTTTTCTCAAAGTTTTAGTTTAGCATTGTTAAATATATATTGCAGACAAAGGCATTCAAGAAAATTTCATATACTGTTTCTCAAAACTGATTTTATCTCATTTCTCCTCACATTTCCCTGAAAAATAAACTTTTTATATTGAGTTCTAAATGGAAATATTTCGAATACTGTTTCTTCGCTTCGTAAAATTGGCCTGTCATTTTGCTGAAGTTGGATTTGAAGTTTGAACATCAGTTTGGATATTTTAGGATTCTAAGGCAATAGATAGAAAGCTCGGTAAATTATCTAGCATTTGGAACGAACACATCAATACATCTCTTACAGTTGCTACCATTTCAAGCTACAGAAATTGGCTTATTTATTTTCTCTTGCTACGTTTCTCAACCTTCTCAATAAATCTACCTCATTCTTGAAATGAAAACGTACTGATTTTGATAGAAATCAAATAAAATGGAATAATGAATCTACTTCATATAAATAACACTAGTTAGAGATTTCAAATTTTATGAATTAAATCAGACCGATAACTTCATAATTATAATAATGCAACGCAGAATACCTCATTTTGTTCCATTTTGGAAATAGCTGACTAAATTATATTTTATTTTGAAATACATTTTCTACCAATGTATATATAGAACTAAATAGGTTATTCATGTCAAAATGCATACGTTATCTCATTACACAATGTAGAAACTGATAGTAAAGATTCATTTCTATTTTTGATCGAAGAAATATTTTTGACCGATATTTAGAATATAAACTGAATGTTTCTCAGTAGGCATGTGTCTTCTCTTTCGAGCTGTTCCCTTTCTGTACAACTAGATGTGATTTAGTTATGAATGATGAAAAAATATCCGGATGGTACCCGGATGTGCTTTGCCATTATCGGCATTCAACCATGAGTTCATAGACACCCAGGAATCTATGGTTCAAGTTACACACCCCTTGAAATAGTTGAACACCCCTTTATACAGTTGCATGCCTCTTGACATGCACCCACAATCATTTCTCTCTACAATCTATCATACTCTCTCGAATATCATTCCATATATGGACGAAATTCGACCAAAATGGCCAATTTTCAACGGTCCATTTGACCAAGATGGCGCCAATTTAAATGAGCATGTCTAAGCGAGATTTAAGGTAAACATATTAGGAACCTACATGGATAACTTCAAGTCTCCTGATAATATATTTGCATGAAAAGAACTCAGGTAGGACCACCAAATGTGGTCCAACAGATCGTATATTATTGGCAGCTCCTATGAGCTACATGGGAGAGACTAGTGATTTTGGAGTATATTCTAAAACAAAGAATTTCTCAATCTTGAAATAATATACTGTATAGTATTTTCATCGTGTGTGCTGACGTCGAATGTTCTTACAATCTCCTTTGAAACATAAATGGAAATTATTATGTTTATATATATATATATATATATATATATATATATATATATATATATATATATATATATATATATATATATATATATATATATATATATATATATATATATATATATATATATATATATATATATATATATATATATATATATATATATATATATATATATATATATATATATATATATAAAGGGTGATTCACGGTGGATGGCACATTAGACGTTTCTGGTGAACCATACAACGGATCACTTGGAGGGTATAATCGGACATTCTCTACCCAACTAAAATATTTTCGGTAATGCGGTGTTGCCACTTCTATAAGAAAGTAGTAGCAACTTTGATTTTTCAAATAGAACTACCTGTATATTATATTATTTTCAGAATCTCCAACAATTTCCTAAAAACTTTCCATAATATTTCCCTATACCTATCTGTTACCGTTTTCGAAATAAAAATTATTTTCGTTTTTTTTCGTCGGAAATCAAGACCTCTAAAAACTCTGATATCTTTGAGCTAAGAAACTCAATGATATCGAAATTTCGGACTAGGTTTGTTAATATCTAGGGGCTTCCTACACTTTAGCCTATTGTTCGTTATTTCAGTACAGGGTGGTCAAAAAATACAGTTATTTCGTTAGCTTGGAAAAGTGACAATAAGTTGGTTATTTCAAATAGAATACCCTGCATATTATTACAAATTCGGAAAGCTGGTAGAATTTCCTTTTCACCTATGTATTTCATACCTATACCTAACTAGTCAAGTTTCGGACTTATGAGCACTTATTTGTGAAAATGTTCCTTGAACATGATATCCCCTTGGTATTTGCTAAGCGTGTCATGATAACCTACTATTTGACAGTAATGTTGTGACAATCTACTAATAATATCGAAACTTTCATCACTTCAGAAGTTGGAAATACCTTCAGAAACGATGAAAAAAATTTATTCAAATGAAGTTCTTATGAATTTGTTTATTATTTTTAGACGGTGTGATAAAATTATCAGCAGGACATAGAAAGTTCAATGAAATGTATCCGAATCTACCGCCAATGAACCTCAAGAAATTTATACGAATGATATCCGGCTTCTTTTGTGAAATGAGTATTTTCACTGCACCAAAAATGACAATTTTTTCTATTGAAAATTCCTTCTCTTGAAAATTTTGATTCATCAGTCCAAATCATTTTATTTTAAAAAAATGGATCTTTTTGAATGCGTACCAATATCATTTCACAAAATTCAACTCTCTGTTGAGGGTATTGAGGCTTCATTGCTTTAATTTTGGTGAATTTGTTATCATGCATGTTATGTCTTTGCAAGATTCTTTGAACAGATGAATATTTTAAGCCAAAATCTTCTTCAGCACTTCTTATTGATGACTCCGGAAATGCGTGAAAATATGATAGGACATTAATTTGGTTGTCTTCGGAAGTTACAAGCCGATGTACATTTCTTAGTGCTTTCAAAGTTGATCCAAACATTTTGAAATTGTTCTGAATTCGTATAAATTTATTGAGGTTCATTGGCGTTAGATTCGGATATATTTCATTGAACTTTCTACATGTCCTACTGATAATTTTATCACACTGTCCAAAAATAATAAACAAATTCATAAGAACTTCATTTCAATAAATTTTTTCCATCGTTTCTGAAGGTATTTCCAGCTTCTGAAGTGATGAAAGTTTCGATATTATTAGTAGATTGTCACAACGTTACTGTCAAATAGTAGGTAATCATGACATGCTTAGCAAATACCAAGGGGATACCATGTTCAAGGAACATTTTCACAAATAACTGCTCATAAGTCCAAAACTTGACTAGCTAGGTATAGGTATGATTAGATAAAAAGGAAATTCTAGCAGCTTTCCGAATTTGTAATAATATACAGAGTATTCTATTTGAAATAACCAACTTATAGTCACTTTTTCAAGCTAACGAAATATCTGTATTTTTTGACCACCCTGTATTGAAATAACGGAGATTAGGCTGAGGTGTAAGAAGCCCTTAGGTATTAACAAACTTAATCCGAAATTTCGATATCATTGTATTTCTTAGCTCAAAGATATCAGAGTTTTTAGAGGTCTTGATTTCCGACGAAAAAAAACGAAAATAATTTTTATTTCGAAAACAGTAACAGATAGGTATAGGGAAATATTATGGAAAGTTTTTAGGAAATTGTTGGAGATTCTAAAAATAATATAATATACAGGTGGTTCTATTTGAAAAATCAAAGTTGCTACTACTTTCTTATAGAAGTGGCAACACCGCATTACCGAAAATATTTTAGTTGGGTAGAGAATGTCCGATTATGCCCTCCATTGAATTTTCAAAGGGATCCGTTGTATGGTTCACCAGAAACGTCTAATGTGCCATCCACCGTGAATCACCCTGTATATATATATATACAGGGTGATTTATATATATATATATATATATATATATATATATATATATATATATATATATATATATATATATATATATATATATATATATATCTGAATATTGACGGTAAAGTCTACTATTTACAGGAAAATTTAAAAAATTCTTGTCACGAATTATAACTAAGTTGGTCTAAATTTCTGTAAAAAATTCGGCAAGCTCAAGAAAATCAACATTTGTAAAAAGTTAATTCGGAACAACATATTCAAGTTTTCTTGAGCTTCTCTACAATCACAATTTTGTGTTTGATAGAATTCCACTTGATGAAATACGAAAAATTATTAATTTAAGTGCAAATGCAGAAGGTTGAATAACAGTTCATTCGTTGGTCAAATTAAACCTTATGAAAACGAAAACAACATTCCTTAAATTAATTATATATTATGATAAATCAAGAAAACCTCATTAATTTTTCATTAATTTCTTCAGTAGTGAATTATATTTTAAGTTTTGTTTAAGTTTCTTAATTGATATATAAAGGAGTTTAGACTCTCATACTTTACTAGCTTGATGCTCGTGATGATCTGACTGAATGAATGAAAGTGTTCGAAGAATACACTTTTTTTTTTAAATAACGTACAGAAACCACCAAAATTATCAAACTGAACGAACATGTTTCAATATCATCGCAATCTACAAGAAAGCATCTGACGTTTATATTTGTGGATCGTTACACAAGCGAACTTATTCCAGTTGCAAACTGATATATGCTCTGATATAGAGATATATACATCGGACCGTTCTTGATTTTCTGCACATGACTCGGCTTCCAAACTAGCGGAGCCTGTTAAGATTTTCAATAAACGTTCCAACTATTGTTTTCTCTCATGAAAACCCCAAAGGCTCGGTATTTGTTCGTTAAATATATAACGTCTTTTCTTTTTTCTTTTCTCGTATTCTCTTCAAGCAACAATGGGTCCTTAAAGGTATAATAACGTTTACTCGCGGTTGATTTTGTTTTTCGGTGCTGATTTTGCAGCAAACGTCTCGGTCTTTTACTTCTTCTATTCGGTTATTAGCGATTTAATCAAGTTAAAAGTTTGTCGACGATCTATAACAATAAATTGTTTCTTTTGTACAAAATTATATAGTTCGTTGGGACAAAGAAAATTAAACATATCTACAAATTGAGATAACAAAGGATTCAATTAAATGCGAGATCCGATGAAGGTACCCCCGAGTGGAAACAAATTATTGAAATTTAGAATGATATGAAGGACTCGCTCAACATAATGTAAGATAATGAATAATTAAAATACATTTTATTTCTATTTTAGAAATTGAAAATGTCAATATAAAATAAAATGAATGTTTTACATCATAAATACCAAATTCCTCAGTCTCTCAAAAAAAAGAAAATAATGACGGAAATAAACGAAGGATAATAGCTGGAAAAGGTACACCCGGAAAACTAGTATGATATTATGCAAAAAATAGCAGGCAGTGAGAAACTTTTCATACTAAAGCAAATTATATTTTTATTTATAAAAAAAAATTTCAATAATTTTTTTGAAATGCCAGGAGTTCATAAGTAGATTTGCATACTGAAAGTGATCGCTGAGATTAAATTCTCGCACATCACTTGGTGAAATTTCATAAAGAATAAAGTATAAACTTTAAAATGAAACATACTTGGCTTATGTTTCACTATATAAAAATATTTAGATAATGTATTTAGCAGTAAAGAATAGTCGACATGTTTCGAGTTATGAACTCATCAAGACTGACGACAGGAGAGTATTACATCTTGTTTTATAAAACAGACAAAAGCAAAGGTGAAACCTGAAAATCAAATTGTTCGTTTACAAGGGGTGATTTACTATTATGGGCGGAACTTATTTCGAGAATTTCAAGAAGGTCAAGACGCTTTCCTTTGTTACCTGAATGTAACAATTGGGTTTTGTTGAAATACAGGAAATGATTAAATTTTATACAATGCTCGGAGAAGCCAGTGGTGTTTTTATTTTATAAAATTGACTTTTTATGTTCTTCAACACGATTGTTTAATTTCCTTCCTGTTTGTCCAATATAGAAAGCAGGACATTCGTCGCAAAATATTTTGTAAACAACACTGTTTTCTCCGAGGTTAGATTTTTTTAAATTATTCTCTACTGCTTAATACAGTATATAAATATTTTTATATAGTGAAACATAAACCAAGTGTGTTTTATTTTGAAGTTCACACTTTATTCCTAAAGTAATCATTCAATTTTATGATGATGACGAAAAGAGGAAAAATAAATTGAAAATAATTAGTCAAAGAATACACAGAGTTTCATCAAAAATTGTTTCATATAAGCGTATCATATTCCTAACAGACTATTTGAAAATTGAATCACAGAATCTCAGAAAGATTAATGAATATTTCATAATGACTGTGGCAAAAATCTTCGTATATCAGTCAAAAAGTGAAAATCTAGAATTGAAAGTATCAAGCTAAATGAAAGAACCATCATAAAGCTTAAAAAATCAAAATGTACAAATTGATCAAACAACAAATTCAGGAAAATTTATGGCTATATCAAAACTTTTGAAATGAAAATTTCCAATAGTTCAGATTTTATTCTAACAGTGAGTTCAATCTATAGCCATATATTGAAATATTATCACAAGAAATATTATCACAAAGTATTTATTACCAAGCTGACCTGGATTGTTCAGGTCGTTAGATAATAATATGATAACAACCGACTTCACAGACCTTGACATGAAAATTGTTCAATGTAAGAAATTTGGTTATATTTTTACACTTAATTGATAATAATTAGAACCAGTTCTATGGCTAACGGAAAAAACGTGTTATAGTAGATTAAGGATCCTTATCTTCATGTTGATTAATTATTGTGAATTTTAAGCATCACGAATTATTTATAATGAAATAATATTGATAATAATGGTCACATATATTTCTTAAAAATCCATGAAGCAATTCTGCGTCAGATGGTGATTAGACACTGGTATAATTTTACAGATGCACGTATAAATATACAACCGCAATTATATAGTAGCTAATGAGAATTATTCTGGAAATTCAAACCTAACCACTACCAGTTAACACATTATTGAACAAGTTAAGTAAGGAGCTACTTGTAAGTTCTGCAACACTATTAAGAAAAAAACCAGACTATAATTTGCTGATCTGAAGAGATTCTAAGAAATCTAATTGTGAACCATTATCCGCCATATTTCGATATTTCAAAGTCAGAGCTAAACGGGCGATTCTCATTAATCAAATGATTTGCATATTAAGAGTCTAACTTTTTATTATCAGAACTATTATGTAAATGCCAATGTTTATATTCGTAGAAAATTCGAATTAGAATTTGAAAATATAAACGTTATGAAAATAAAAATTTAAAATTATGGGTATCATGTAAATATTATTGAATGAGAATCATTCATTTACCTCTGACTATGAAATATTAGAGAGAAAGAAAAATGCTTTGAACTTAAATTGTTTAAAATCCTTACAATTCAATTAATTCAAATACTCTGATTTTCTTCTTAATGGTCAGGTAGAACTCAAAAATAGTCCCTCAATTACTAGTTCGGTTTAAATTTCCTGGAGTTTCACCTTTAGTGATTTAGAATTTGAAAAAACTTGTATAGTTGCACTTTATAGATCTCCAACGGCTGATTATAATGGTTTTCTCGAAAAGTTTCATGAGATGTTAACCTTTACTTATGATAAGTATGACAGAATCCTAATAGTGGGTGATTTGAATATAAACGCATTATGTGACAATATTGAAAAAATTAGCCTCTTTGATATTTTAGAATGTTATGGACTGCAGTCTGTTATAAAAACTCCTACTAGAATTTTTAGAAGTCAAAATGGTATTAGCTCTACAGCTATTGATTATATAATCACTAACATATCTGAAATAACAGCTGCTATTAATTTGGAATGTAGTGTATCAGATCATAACATGGTGGGTATGATCTGGAATAATGAGACGATAATTAATAATATTGATAATACTACCTATTGTCGTAAGTTTAACCAGTTTGGTTTTAGAGAATTTGAAAAAATTATGACAGACTGTAGTCACATTTTATTATATGATGACTTGTACGAAAGGTACAATATAGATGATATATTCGAATTTTTCTGGGAACACTTGATGTATGCATTTGTGGCGGCTTTTCCGAAACACAATGTTAGTAAAACTACTAATACTATATCATTTAAACCAAGTTCTGATTTGAAACAAATGTCGGAAAAATTAAGAGATTTGAATTGGTTGCGCAAACGTGTCAGTTCTGAACTACTTAACAATATTTATAGAGAAAAAAAGAAAGTACTCCAGAATACCATAAAAATGGAAAAACAATTGTTTAATGACAGTATAATTCAAAGCTCCCAAAATAAACCGAAAACTATCTGGAACTTAGTGAATAAAAAGTTAAACCCCTCTGGTAAAAGGAATACGCAGAAGATTGAATTAGTGATCAATAATGGAAACGTCATCTCTGATAATCGATCGGTAGCCGAATCGTTCGCACAATATTTTGGAAATGTAGTTACCCAACAACTGAATACACATTTTTGTGCTGGTCTGTCTAAATCATGTACAACGTCATCAACAAATAATAATTCAATGGTGTTCTTGCCAGTTAATGATACTGACATAAAAAAGTTATATCCAATTTGAAAAACAAAAGATCCACTGGATACGATGAGATTCCCATTTCATTGTTTAAAAAATGTAGTGATATATTGTCACCTATACTGGCAAAAATTTTAAATAAATCAGTAATTTCTGGTATTTTCCCAGATCGCTTAAAGGTTGCACTAGTGTTACCAGTACTTAAAAAACAAGATCCCAAATTAATTGATAACTACCGGCCGATTTCATTACTTAGTTGTATATCCAAGATTTTTGAAAAAGTTATATCTACACAGGTGTTTTTCAAATAAAAATAGTTTAATAACAACATGCCAACATGGCTTTAGGGAAGACTTCTCAACGGAGACCGCAAGCTCTGAGTTTATACAATGTATTTATAACTCAACTGATAATAACGAATTCACTGCCGGAATATTTTTTGACCTCTCCCGCGCATTTGATGTACTGGACCCAGCTTTTGTTGGTAATAAAATATATGCGCTCGGATTGAGGGGTCCCCTAAATAAGTGGATAGTATCATTTCTAGAAAATAGAAAGTTTATTGTGAGAAATAACGATGCCTGTTCTGAAATCCATATTTTACAATTGGGAACACCACAGGGAAGTGTACTTGGACCACTGATCTTTCTTCTTTATATTAATGATTTACCTGAATACATTAAGTTTGGCAAGATTTTTATGTACGCTGATGATACTAGCATCATAGTAAGTGACAAAAATCCTGATATTCTTAGGACAAAACTGAGGCATATCTTGCATGATTTTGGTTTATGGTGTGATAAAAATAATCTTATTATAAATATAACTAAAACTGTTCTTGTCGAATTTTATCCAAAATTTAAAACACCTGTACTAGAGGATATTGTCTATGATGGCCAGAAAATATCAAAACCAAATAATGTCAAATTTCTTGGTCTCTATTTAAATGAGAATTTTGACTGGAATGGCCATATAAATGAGGTTTGTTTAAAGCTTAATCGTAATTATTTTGCAATCTTAAACCTGAAAAATAATTTCTCAATAAATGCACTTATGGCGACTTACTATGGTCTAGTCTACCCAGCATTATCATTCCATATTTTAACATGGGGCCAGGCTCAAGATTTTAATAGAGTTTTTGTTTGTCAGAAAAGAATACTCAGGATGATTTTTGGCTTAAAACCCAGAGACTCGTGCAGGAAAACATTCTGTGATAATAATATTTTAACTGTTGTTGGTATATATCTTTATAAATTGTTGTGTTACGTTTATGTAAATAGAGATATTTTTGTATTGAATGGTGAAAATCATCAATATAATACTCGAAAAAGAGATGATTTTAAAATACCACACTTTAATCACTTTTATTACAGAAAGTGTCTTGGTTATGCTGGGCCAAAATATTTTAATAATTTGCCTACAGAGATCAAGCAGGCCAGAACCATCTATATTTTTAAGCGGAAAATTAAGCACTTCTTAATACGGTATTCTTTTTATTCAATTAATGAGTTTTGTGATAAATGTAGCATTATCATAGGTTTCTGATCCCATAAAGTATTTTTTGTTATGTATGTTTTTTTTATTTGCTTTGTTATTCTATCCTGTTTTTTTTGTTTGTATAATCTTTCGACTTATCCTATCTGTATAAGCATAACACGTTGTATAACAGCCATTTGGATCAATAAATTTCTTATTCTTATTCTTATTCTTATATCTTTAGATACATTCACACTCACATAAATATTATGGAGATCAATCCAGAGTAACTGATTTTGATAAAATTTATGATTCTTACTTATTTTGGGATGAAAAAGCCAATTTTTTAATATTGTCACTAAATAACCTTCTTTTCTCAAACTAAGCTAACATATACTTATCAAGCCTAAACTAACCACCGAGTTCAAAAGAGCATCGAATTCGTGAGTAGATGAAGAAATAATCAATCTATTTCAAAATCAAATTAATCTATTTCATGAATGTATATATCACTCTGTCGCCATATGACGGAACAAGATGTCTTCCTCAGGATACCGAGATGTAAACATGCCTTTCTAATTTTATAATAACGGCACTATTTATATATGTTTTCTTCTGGATATCTGGGTCATGTGACGTTGAATTTGTATGTGGAAGAATTGTCTGTTTCTGAGGAATGGCTACTTTAAATTTTGTCATAGTATCGTAAGTTCTGCTCTAAGTGCATGTAATTTTGTTTATAACTTGTGATGTAATTTCAGTTTACTCCTGATGAAGTCCGCAGAGTTGGACGAAATATAGAGTTCTTAGTTCAATTTGACTGGTAACTAGAGAGACCCCATAGTCGAAAAATCCTCAACTGACCTGTACTCAGTTTCAGTTTTGTATATATATATATATATATATATATATATATATATATATATATATATATATATATATATATATATATATATATATATATATATATATATATATATAGATATATATATATATATATATATATATATATATATATATATATATATATATATATATATATATATATATATATATATATATATATATATATATATATATATATATATATATAATATATATATATATATATATATATATATATATATATATATATATATATATATATATATAATATATATATATATATATATATATTTATATATATATATTTTATATATTTATTATATATATATATATATATATATATATATATAGATATATATATATATATATATATATATATATATATATATATATAGATATATATATATAGATATATATATATATATATATTATATATATATTTATATATATATATATATATATATATATATATAAATATATATGTGTGTGTGTATTAACAGTTCATTTAAAGTATAAAACCGATTTTATTGAACAGTTTAACTGTAAAATCGGATTTTTAACTCAAAAGACAAGTATGATATATTTGATGGAGTTTTTGCCTGTTCTGACTTACTCATTTCAGCAATAACAAATGTTTTAAGGTGTGAAATAGAATCATATCTTCTTTCGTCTGGAAATCTATAACTGTTTAGACATCTTAGAACACAAAATTATCATGACATTAATAAGCTTTTCGTTTTTGAAAATTGATGAATGTCATAATAATTTTTCTTCCCAAAATATTCTGCAAAAGTAATGAATTTCGTGACGAAATTTGTTTGGAAATTAATAATCCCATCAAATTTCTCAAGTATACGTTCAACAACTCTACCCGACGCGTGTTGTAGGAAACTTCTGCAACTTCGAGTATTAAGTTCACACCCAAAAGAGCTGAAGTTTCGCAAGAAACTTGTCGTCAGTGTTAAGAAAATTTAAAAAGAATACGTCTTTTTATTTCTTGAACAAGTTATGAACTGATTATTATAATGTGATGTCCTTATCAATACAAACGGATTATATGGCTACATCGAATGCAATGAAATACGGGCATATTTGAGTTATCCTCACTTCATAAATTTGAAATATTTATTTTGTCATCTTTCTGTATAAAATCCAGAACGCTTTCCAATATCTTTTGTAGAGGGCGCTCTGGGTTGTTAACCAGATAGTGTTTTCGATCGCGATTTGTATTGGGGAATAATTAGAAATTGTGCACTGGTGAGATCTAATGAGAACGAAACAGCTGTATGCAGAGGCGGGACTCTGTGTCCTATAGAATTCTATTAATCGCCTGGTTTCTATACCACTGGCACTCCGTGCGCGTAATATAGCTTTCTATCGACGAAAGCGATCGACTTCTCGCGAGGTGTATAGACGTGTCGTATTCTATTTTGGCAAAAAATTAGCCTGTCGTATCGTTGTTCTGTCATTTTTGAGTTTGTTTTTTTCATAAATTATAAATGTTTGTTAGTAAATTGATAAATAATTATGGAAAATTATAAATATGCACATCTGACAATTATTGCTGGATGTATGTGACGGAAAGCCATAATTAATAACCAATAAGTTCAGTACAGTAGAGGGAAAAGCCAGTAGAAAGATGGAGGAAAAAGAGTAATACCGTTGTATTATAACCCAGATTACACGAAAATATTCAGATTATTCTATATTTCACTTATGGGGAGCTTTGTAAGTTCTACCAAATAAATACCTATTATCATCAGCTATCAAAGAAACTTTCATTATATTGTTTTGAATTATAAATTAAAATAATGTATGTCTAAAATACTGCTAAAATAGTTAACTTTAGTGAAAGATACGTTTGATTGTCGCATATTTATATAAAAGTTGTTGAATGGCGACGATTTAAAGCTATTTATTAATAACTATAGAGCTAGCAAAATAATTTAAACTAATTGTAATGATTACCAAAATAATAAACAAAACTATTAGAGGACCAAAATTTTTACTGTTTGTCGGATTTAGAGAAAAGACTGCTCAAAATTATGGGAAAAAAATTTGTTGCGGGTACTTGAATTGGGATTTGAAAAAAGTATGTTATTGTTATCACTTACAAATTATTTCTTAGCACAATAATTCAGATGTTTTGTTGATCATATTTGAGAAATTAAACTTGAATCAAAGAGATCAGTGTTCCTAATAATTGTAAGTATTTTTTCAGACGAGACGGCGAGACATTCGACAATTATAGTTATGAAAATTAAAGTTATGAAGTTGTTTAAACTCGTCTCTAGTCGCAATTTGAAGCAAAGAAATCAACAAAATCAGAAAAATAGAAATGACACATATAAAATTGACGTTTATTAAATGAAAATATCAATATCGCCTCTCTTATAGTTATTAACGTAACAAGGCCGATATGTAGCAAATAACGGATGAGGTTGGATATTGTAATATCCAACGTATTATAACTAACCGAATCCGTTATTTGCGTATCGGCCGTGTGTCGTTAAAGACTTTTCGTAATCCCGTTGGAAGATTTCATTTTGATTCCGAAGAAAAAACAAACCCCGTACCTCGTAATTCTGAAAAAAAATCCCAACGTCCTGCACTCTGTTGTCATGTAACTGTTTGGCAATTTTATAAACAACGTCAGTTTTTTGTGTTCGCAAGTTCGCTGTAACGACAATCGATGAAATTGAGGAACAAAATGAAATTCCTTTTGAAATATTGGAAGAATCATGTGCAGCGAGTGTTGATTTACTGCCGGCAATAACTCAACAGCGGTATAAAAAAGAATATGAAAACTTTGAAAATTGGCGTAATAGCAAGAATGTAAAGGTGGTTAATGAGGATGTTTTATTAGCCTATGCGAAAGGAAAATCGAAGGTTTATTCTCCCAACTCGCTGTGGACGAAGATTTCAATGTTGAAGCTTGCTTTGAGAGTTTATGACAACATTGATATTTCAAGGTTAGTTATTTTAAATCCAACATTTTAAATCCAATATTTTACCAACAATAATGTAATTTCAGATTTGGAAAATTATTTTTATTCTTGAGACGAAAGTCTGATGGATACAACCCAAAGAAATCCAAAATTTTGTCTGAAGAAGAAGTAATTAAGTTTTTGTTGGAGGCAAATGATCATACATGGTTGCTTGAAAAGGTTATATTAATGTGTGGAATTTTTGGTGCCTGTAGACGTGAAGAACTTGTGAAGCTGACTGTGGATGATTTTGAAAGCACCAGTACCAAAGTTTTGGTTACATTGAGGATGACTAAAAACAAAAAGAATAGGGTATTTGTCATTCCCAAAGAAGGACTTCCTTTTGATGCCTATGGTTTATACCAAAAATACGTAGATTTGGGACCTTCGAACCTGGAAAATCGGTGATTTTTCATTGGTTATAGGAATGGTAAATGTGTAAAACAAGTAGTCGGCATTCATACTATTGGAGGCGTTCCAAAGAAAATTGCAGCATTCTTAAAATTAGAAAACCCTCAGCTCTACACAGGGCACTCGTTTCGCAGATCCTCGGCTACCATGCTTGTAGAAAATGGTGGCGATCTACTATCGGTAAAAGAACTTGGAAGTTGGGACTCCTCTGCGGTGGCGGAGTCGTATATTGAAAATTCAGTTTCGAAGAGAATGAAGATAACGAGACAACTTTTTCATAATAATGAGGCTTCACCGACAACAAGCTCAAAAACTGTTGCTATAGATGGTAAATCTCTAATCAATAAGATAGACATTTCAAATAATAGCAATTGTCAAATTACCTTCTAAATAAATAAATAGTTAGTTTTATTATAATTGTTATTGTAACCAGAATGATGTTTTGAAATAAATATTTGAACACGTGATTTCTTAACGGCCGGCGGCCGGTAACTCTGACTTTTCAATTGTCATCTGAATACTGTTAAATCAAAATAACAGTATGGGATTACGAAAAAATAACAAAGTACTCTACAAATTCCGGAAATATCCGAAGAGAAGGTAATTGTAACACAGAGTGCCGTCAAACGCGATTATCGCTTTTTACAGTAGAATTCTATTATAGAAAGCGACAAGTAGAATACTATAGTGCACGGAGTCCCACTGCTGATTTTTAGTCGGGGTGACTTGACGTGTTCTATAATTCATCGTTGGATTGTGAATGTAGTTTTTGCGTTGCGGAATACTTATAACCAGCTCCATTGCAAAGTTGTTTGATAATTTTCCTTGTTCACTTTGTGTAATGTAAGAAATAGAAAATTAATCTTTATTTGATTATATCAAGTTTTTCAGGATTATTATTTTATAAAATTTTTCAATTAGTTTCATACTTACTGACATTTCATAAAATTAGCTGAAAATTACTATTTCGAAGTATAATTCTCGAACATTGGCTCATGTTAATATTTTCCAATCAAAGTCTGCAGATTGACACTGATAATAACATTTTTGAAACTCATGCACTTCCATTATCGTCCATCGCCATATGGGAAAAGTGCATAATTACGAATATTTCACAAAAGAATGAGATCAGAATATTGTTGTACACTTAAAACAGCTACACGATGTCTCTCAACCTACTTTGGCCCAACCAACTTGAGAATCTGGACCGACGGAAGTGTTAAATTATCGAAGTAACAGTTGTTCTTTCAATATGCCATGTATAGACAAGGACAAGTGTTTCTTTCTGATTACACACCTTTCGATTTTTATTTTCATTCTAATCACGCTTGAATTCATATATTTGGAATGAACGTTTATGAAAACTTGGAATAAATGATACCGTTGTAAAAGTTACATGACAGGATTTCAATACGTAAATTAATTTAAACAGTTTATTTGGCTCATTGCCACAAAATACATTTTACGCCGCTACTTCAAAATCATTTGTGAAAGGTCCAGGATTTGAAATTAAGTTTAATTTGTTTCTGATTCAAACACTTTCTGTTGAATCTCATACGTATAATTGAAGGAATAAAAAAAATGTGTGTTTGTAACTCACATACGGCAGAAGTAAAATTTCAGAAAACTAGCCTACGAGAAAATGAGTATCAGAATTATTAGAATGATTTTAAGGTTTATCAGTTTTATAACATTTTCACCAAGCTCAAAAATTATTTCATATTTTAATGCAAAATATTGCATTTCTTATATTACATACTGAAAATAAATTACAACACATATTATTTAGATTCCATGTTTTCACTTTGAACAAATGACACAAGAGGCTTAACTAAAATAGGAAACAAAGGCTCCAGTTTTACTTTGATTTATAGATCTTACTGTTTTCGATCTTGTAGTGTCAGTGTCAGCAGTGTCTGCTACTTCGTAGTTTTTAAGAAGATCTCTAATGACGTGCAAAAAATTAGAGCGCCATCTATGGAATCTCACTTCAGGTCAAACGCCAAACGCTGAAAACTCATGTCACTTCACAACCATAGATGTGACCATCTTCATAAGTCAAATATTAACAAGTCCCGATTGAGAAAAACAAAAGAAAACTTTCTTATATCCCCTTACTCTGTGATACATAATAATTTTTAGAAAAGGTTTATTTCGATAGATTGAGAGAAAAAATACATTTCAACCATTGAACTTTCATTCTGTTAGTAAGACCGAAAGTCCATTTAAAATTTTTAAGTAAGAAATACATTCTTAGATTACTGAACTGTTGAATTAATAACGGTAGGTGGTTGTGCCTGAAGAGAATAATTTTGTGATGACTGCTATTTTGGTTAGTTTTTTTTTAATTTACAAGCATGCTTCATTCTAAGAATCTTGATATTTTTGTTTCAATACAGAAATATCTTAATAGAAAATTTCTCCATATATATCACCAATAGTTTCACAATTAGGACAGAAGTATTCTAGACGGGAGTGAAGAAGATGTATGTTGATGAGCACGCCACATTCATGTTGATATTATTTCGGAAAAATTACTAATAACACCTGAGTAGTTATTATCTCTTCTGTGACCTTAAATTTTGTACATAACTCTTTTGAAGACATTTCAAGCTTTTAATTATCTGCCCTTCAAAACTCGGGCACACGCAGGATCGATTGGCATCCTTAATGGATCTAATTCGTCTTTTAAGTACCTACTCAAGGGCGAAATCATCATTATCAATCCTGGATTTATATGAGGAGCCAATCAGAAACATCAGGTATCTCTGTGGATTGTAGCGTTTAGCCCATCTAATGTTGAAACTGTACAAGATTTGCCATATATATCGAGAGCTCATGGCTTATCCTGGTCTTATAACTCTATACCAAAACAATGCTAATTAGAGAACTTAGATTATCTCTCCTTAACGGAAATGCCAATTCAGTAATCCTGCTCGGGCATATAGCCCGAATGTAAACAGACAAATTGACACGAATAGCAATAAAATGGAAACCAAGGGGGTAGAAACGAAGCTTATGAAGGCCCTTGATGAAATGGTATGTTGACAAACGAGGGACAGCTTGAAGGAGATGGATGTGGAGACCCAAGGAAAGGGACAAGTGGAGAAGTTTAGAGGAGGCATATATTCGAATGCTTAATATTCTGTCATAAGTAGAACAGATATAATAGCAAAGTTATTTTGATGTCAACAGTAACTCTATTTATAACAAATAATTGGAGAGTATTGTGTTTTGCCAGATGTCAAGTTGGGCCACTCCCAAAATGACAATTTCTTCTCAAACAATTTTATTTTGATTTTTGAGTGGACATATTCATGAAATTATATATTTTTTCGGAATTAATGTCATATCAACGACTAACCACTATAATTATCATAGTAATTCGTTAAGAGATATTTTATTTGAATTCACAAAACTCTCGATCTATATATCCTCAGCATACTATATGACACATCTTATCCATTTATCATCCTTTTTGCGGCTTTTTATTTAACTTCACTCAGTGTCGCTAGCAAATCACGTGGCGAATTTTCCAGACATTTTTCTCCGCATACTAGAATATCAACGAGATGTGTATTTATGGTCGCTCCTGGAATATATTCAAGCATTTAGGAGATGCCATAATTTTATAATGATTATTTAGTTAGTCGAAAGAAAAACTACTCTAACTGAAGTTTGATTACATGGATTACAGTGATATATTTGACGAATATAGTTTTATACAAAAAGGTAAATGTTGGAGGAAATCCGTGGTAGAATTCAGAAAGTAATTAGATTTTCAGATTTTCCTGAAATTTTATTATTACTAAACTTCAGCAATTTTTTTGGGAGAAAGCCAATTAAAAATATTTCATTATAACTATATATGGTGCTCCAAAATATCTATGTTTTATGTATTGCTTCAGTTAGTTAAGAATGAAAATAAAATAAATCATTCTGAATTGTATCTTGTGAATGGATTTTTCATGTTTGTCATAGCTGATCCATCTACTGTCACCAGATCATTATACGAATTGTGCTTTTTATCACAAGAGAAATAACTCTAGTATATGGATAATAACTTAATATTAGCTGATGGACTAACAACAGAAGAGAAAATAGATTAAAAATATTTATTCATGATTTTATTTTCGGTATATTTGGATATAAGTAATGCTTAACGCTTAAAATGACAAATTAACTTCGTTGTACTGCTGAGTCTAAATTTCTCTAGAAAAAATATCATTGTTTATTTTGTGAAAGTACCTATACGAGAATAATACATTTTTCGAATAGTTTAACCAATTATTGCAAAAACTATATTATGTTTACATCAATTTCAAGAAGATATATCTAATGGATGATATTATGATGTCAAATTTCTGAAATTAAAGTATGAGAAAGTGATAACTGCAGTATAGTAAAAAGCGATAGAGATAAGTATTCTGAGAAAACTGTGCTGCTCAACCAAGAAACCAAGTTTACTTTCCGTCAAATTTTTCAACTGAAAAAATTGTGTCATGAAAATATAGAAATGTAGTCAATTTACTCAATTTACTTCAAATTCCCTCACCTTGCTTATATTCAGTTCTCATTAGTAACTGCAAATATCCTGATAATCTTTTTCGGCGTTCTTCTTCTACTGTAACTCGATGACTTCTAGCATTTCGCCTGCATTAACCAGAAGCGTGGAAGAAGCCAATCATCCAAAGATCCGTAATTAGAGGCTGAGGTAGGTCATCGACGGAAAGTGATTTAGAGTCACTAGTTGCGCTTCGAGATGAAATGACGCTAAACTTACTTCCGCGATACTGGTTTTCTTGGGTGTGGTTATACCAGAGAATGTTAACAACATTACAAAAATGATATGCTTCAGAGTTAAGTGGCCACACATGTTCCTTGTTGGTAAATTAACTGGTGCCTTCATTCTATATTTCCATCAAGAACTTCAATGCTAAGAAAGGATGCTTCATGCCTTCAATTGGAGAACACTAAAAATAGCTGAAATCAGAAAGGACTTACATTGAAATTATGTGAAAGCTAGATTTTTATGTATAGGTACACTTATATTGACAAAAATTGATTTAGTAACTGTCCAATTTTAATGAATATTTCCCTCCTGTCAAGAATCCCTTGTAAATAGAATGCATTTATCGAAAATTACAGCGATAATTGCATTGCAGAAAGCGAAAGAGCCCTGCGCTAATTGCATTGTAGACCGATAATTGCATAGTAGCATAGTTCATATTACGTTTTTTGATGACAAGCTGAGAAATTATGAATTACTAACGTCAGTTTGACAAGTTGAAAGTTTATTCGGGAAATATTCCCCAAAATTACACTCGTGCATCAAAATAACCGGATAATTTCGCATTCCAGCGTGTTGTCTTTAAAAAACTGCATTCGGTCATTTTCATATTTTGGAGAAAGAGCCCTCCACCTTCGGTGTCGGGCTCTTCATCATTTGAAAGGTCTTTTTTCCCTTTATTACCTCTGTAATTTTTTTCATTCGTTATTTATATTATTATAAATTAAATGTTGAACGTTTTATTTAAGAAAAACAGAAAATTAAAAAAATGCATTCGGTCATTTTCATATTCTGGAGAAAGAGTACTCCACCTTCGGTGTCGGGCTCTTTCTCTAAAAATGAAAATGAACTCATGCAGTTTTTTGACAACACGCTGTCATGCAAAATTATCGGTAATTTTGATGCAATTGTGCAATTACTTACGATAATTTCAACAGGATCAACTTTTATTCTATATCACCCTCTCAACTTCAAATTATAGTCAGTAATCATAAAGTATTAAAATGAATTACAAGATGAAATGATTCTGCAGAAAAACACAAATAAATAGATTGATATACAAGTGTTTATATGGATATTTTTTAATTTTGTTGCTCAAAATCAAAATTATTTGACTTGTGGACGAAAACGAACCATGCAAATTAAATAATAAACAATAAACGTATTAACACTTGTTATCTTTATTCAATATCATTACATATCAGCCATATAAAAAACAAATTTTGCAAAAAATATTTAACATAAATATTTTGTTACTAAAAATGAAAAACAAACCAGGCTCAATTCATTTATAGCATAAGTCATAACCAAATAAACACTAATCATAACAAAACACACAAAGAAAGATTGTTAAATTATGTTAATAACAATGTACGTGAAATATAGAAACGACTAATTAATGCAATTTTCATATTGTCAATTGCTGAGAAAAATAAGGTACCATTAGAACAAAATCTATCAAATGCTAAGTAATATAATTATTTAAATTTATATTACCGTGATTCCAATACCTATATAAACTTTTGGAGATTATATTCCATTTATTTCGCCAAATTTTATCAGGTTTCCAATTATTCTATTTCTACAGATTTTCTTTATACGAATGATACTAATCTATACTCAGAGTTCGAACATGGCGTGTTACGAAGAATGTGATAAAAAGAAATCTAGAGAATTCGCTAATACTTTAGACTTACTTTTCATTTCGAGAAGTATCTTGACAAATTGATCTGCACGTGTGTGTAAAGCTTCTACTAACAACGTCAAATTGATACAATTCCTCTTTTAAGCTGATATTTCGGCTTTCTCCTCGATATTGTGCACAAGATTAGACTTTCAATGACTGAGCTAAACATTTTCCTCACATTGTCCCAGTCCCAAACTCGAGTTTACTCCCTGAGCTTTATTACTTCAGTTTATAGTGATATTGAAATGAATACAATAACATTTATTCAAACGACTAACAGGGTATATTGAATGCCTTTTGTTTGTTAAAATGAGAACCAGGCTAGCCAATAAAAAAAATGGAAAACCGAAAAACATAACAGTACCGGTTCGGTTAATGCAGCCCTATGTAATTCAGAAAAGAATGTGAGAAAAGTATCAAATATATTTGAATTTTTGTTTTCTGATTAATATATATATATATATATATATAAGTATATATATATATAAGTATATATATATATATATATATATATATATATATATATATATATATATATATATATATATATATATATATATATATATATATATATATATATATAATACATATGTTTGTAACTGAACTCCTCTTAAATGGCTAGACCGATTTAATGATGTTACAATGATTTAACGTTACAATTCAGTCTACTAGCAAATGTTTATTTAATTAAATTATAAATTTGTTATTGACCTTGGAATGTTTTACATTGGATCCGACAGGCCGATCTAGATCATTCGTCCTAACGAACCGATACCGCACGATCGAGCGGTTCTAGATGGCGGCAAGGTTCGATGACTGGCTGAACCTTCGACGGGGAAGGGAAAGGGCGTAGTACTATTAATACACAGTAATAATTTATATGGCCGATCAAAATTTGTATACAGGGCGTTCCAACGAAAACTTGGCCCCCCCTGTAAGTCAGAAACGGACGTGTGATCGAAAATTTCAAAAAACACATCAATTATTTCTAGTGGGACTAATTCTGATATGAAAATCATACCCGAATCTTCTCCCCCTTGCGGTCATCAACTAGCCCCCATATTTTTTTCAGTGGCATGGAGGGTCGAGTAATACATCATTTATTTATATTATTATAAATTAAATGTTGAACGTTTTATTTAAGAAAAACAGAAAATTCGCTGTCGTTTATTTTATTGAGAAAAACAACAAAAAATAGTATCAACGGAAACAATATCAACGCATAAATTGTTCAAAATGACCTCCACTTAGTTCCATACAATAATACAGTCTACTTTCGAGAGCATCCTTACATTATTCAAGATGTCCGGAGTCAGCAATCGGCATTCCCGAACAATTCTCTGTCGCAGCTCTTCTAGATTTGTAGGCTTAGTAGAGTAAATTTTCGACTTCAGGTGTCCCCACAGAAAGAAGTCCATCGGTGTGAGATCAGGTGATCTAGCTGGCCGTTCTACTGGACCCCTTCTGCCGATCCAACGCATTGGAAAACGTTCGTCCAAAAACTGACTCACCCGAACATCAAAATGTGAGGGTGCACCATACTGCTGGTATGTTATTTAATTTTCTAATAAATGGTCATCATTTTCTAAAATTTGGGTTATTAGTCAATTTCTCGCTGAATTCCTCACAAAACTGGATTCGACGATGAGGATCATCTTCGTTCAATTCCTGAACTAACCTTATTTTGAAAGGGTGGAATTTGTAGGCTTTCAAAATCCGAAAAACACTAGTAGCTGATACACCAGACGCTCTAGCTACTTGTCTGATAGATTGTCGATTATCCATTATTGTACATGTCCTAAAACTGCAACTTCAACTACCTCATTTCTGACAGGATGGAATACTTCATGTTTTCTGTTGTGAACAGAACCTGAAGTTCGAAATTTATCCATTAACTGTTTAACGTATTGATGGCACACGTTGTGGTCTGGATGATTTATATTATAAATTCTTGCAGCAGCTTTAGCACATTCATCATTTCGATAATAGGTTGCGACAATTTCTATTATTTCTTCAGTAGACTATTTCACTCAATCCATTTTTAGTGAGAAAGTTTCCATAACTACTCTCGTTTCACAGCGATAAAACATGCAAGCCGGCAAAACTTACTATGTTAGTATTTCAGCGATAATATTTTGACATTTCTCACATGAATCGTTATTTCCTTGACTTTCTGAAATGTGACCATATTACTGTTAGACATATTTTCTCGTGAAATAGTGTTGTCGAATACCACTCGAGATGAAATTTAAGCAGGTAAAATTTCTCTCTTGTAACATTCAAGTTTGTTGCTTAGACAATTTCGCTCATGACATTTTTTCCAAAATCACTCGCCTGACGGCTCGTGATTACTCGTGATACAAATGTCATTCGCGAAATCGCCTGAGCAACAAACTTTCATATTACAATCGAGAAATTTTGCCGGCAAAATTTCATCTCTAGTGGTATTATATATGAATAAACCATGTTGGAACACCGTAAACAACGATGAATGAATAATTTTAATCGTCAGTGTGACAGTGGCCAACTATCTACTTTTTGTTCTGCGATAACTAGCTTCATAAAAAACTACCTGTGCAGAAAAAACTAACTCCGGACATCTTGAATAATGTAAGAAATAATGTAAAAAAAAGTATATATATATATATATATATATATATATTTATTCGAATTGTTGTTGCCTGTGATCTATTTTTAATCTCTTGATAATTATTAGCAATAACAGGCTGATTGAATCTTAAAAAACTCGATTTTATTAAAAAGTTGACGTTTCACTATGATATTCGTAATTGAAATTTCTTTGACATTTATTGATTTGAAAAAATTGAATAGAACAGGGCAGCTTTGTATATGCTATTCAGTCTAATATTAATATTCAAAATTGTTATCATTAGATGGTAAGGGAAACCAAAGAAACCTTTACCTACGTAATGTTTGAAAATAATAATAATAGGGTACTATTTATCTAACAACAAAGAAATTAGTATGGGAAAACATTAAAGAAGTGGAGTAGAATTATCAGTATAGCACGCTTATATGGAAGCAGCCGTTGACACGTGTTTCGGACTCTTTGGTCCTCATCAGAACGGCGTAGCCAAGTATTGGATTGAAAATTTGAAGATGAAAATAGTACAACAAACAAAATCCTCTGATACGGAAGATAATCACACAATTGTGGTTTATTGTTTGAACTCTCCGGTATGGGAGATTTGGTCAAACTTTGCCACGGAGGCGATTAATGCTATCCGCGAGATCTAAGAACGAGTAAATAAACAATAACAAAGAAATTAGTTGCGGGAAAATATTAAATAGGTAGAGCACAATTATCGGTATAGTTCGTTTATATGGAAGTAGCCGTTTTTAATGAAATTTTTTATTTATTGAGAATTTCAAATCTTTTAAAAAAAGGTACTTACAGTTTAGAACAATGCTTAAAAATCTCAGCTTAAGTTTAGGATCATTGCCATATTTTTGTTTTTTAAAAGATTTGAAATTCTCAATAAATTAAAAATTTCATTAAAAACGGCTACTTCCATATAAACGAACTATACCGATAATTTTGCTCTACCTATTTAATATTTTCCCGCAACTAATTTCTTTGTTATTGTTTATTTACTCGTTCTTAGATCTCGCGGATAGCATTAATCGCCTCCGTGGCAAAGTTTGACCAAATCTCCCATACCGGAGAGTTCAAACAATAAACCACAATTGTGTGATTATCTTCCGTATCAGAGGATTTTGTTTGTTGTACTATTTTCATCTTCAAATTTTCAATCCAATACTTGGCTACGCCGTTCTGATGAGGACCAAAGAGTCCGAAACACGTGTCAACGGCTGCTTCCATATAAGCGTGCTATACCGATAATTCTACTCCACTTCTTTAATGTTTTCCCATACTAATTACATTGATGTTAGATAATTGTAACCTTATTATTCTTATTTTCAAACATTACGTAGGTAAAGGTTTCTTTGGTTTCCCTTACCATCTAATGATAACAATTTTGAATATTATTATTAGACTGAATAGCATATACAAAGCTGCCCTGTTCTATTCAATTTTTTCAAATCAATAAATGTCAAAGAAATTTCAATTACGAATATCATAGTGAAACGTCAACTTTTTAATAAAATCGAGTTTTTTAAGATTCAATCAGCCTGTTATTGCTAATAATTATCAAGAGATTATATATATATATATATATATATATATATATATATATATATATATATATATATATATATATATATATATATATATATATATATATATATATATATATATATATATATATATATATATATATATATACAGTGCTTTCATGATGAAAGGAACAAATTCATTAAAAAATTAGGTTTCTATTTCATGTTAAAATCCTCGGACAGGTCGATTAGTATTTTTATTTGGGCAATTTTCGCAATAAAATTTTTGTATACAGGGTGTCTCATTCAAGAGCTATGGCTTTGTCATTAGTTTTTTTAAAGGTAATACCCTGTATATTATTTCACTTTACAATTCTACGATAAATTCTTATCACTTTTTGTGAACATACCATATGCCTCAACTTGATGGATTCCCAGATTATAACGGAGATAGTGGAGCACCTGGAGATTTAAAATGTGGATTAAAAGTACAAAAAAAAATTTAGGTAAACATTGTCATTAAATCTGAAGAATGAAATTTCACATGTACCATCTGAATTCATTCACAGGTGCTGTATAGTCCGCAGTTTTCACGTTTTTAACGCTCCAGGCACTACACTACTTCATTGTTTAAGAAAATGCAATTACTTGAGAGAGAACGTATTGAAGTACTTATGATGATTGGTTTTGGAGATAGGGTGCGTTCACAAGAAGAAGTCTGCCAGCTATTCAATGAAAATCATCCTGATCGTCCGCCAATTACTAGATCGACAGTCAGCAAAATTGAATCAAAATTCAGGAGATACGGCCACGTTAGAGATTTACCTAAAGGAAGACCACCGAGAGTATCTGAAGAAACAGTGCTGAACGTTCTACTAGAAACCCAAGATAACCCTCATACATCCATTACTACAATTTCCAATAATTTCAATTTATCAGTAGGGTCCGTGCATAAAATACTTAAGGTAAATAAGTATCATCCCTATAAAATTAAGCTGGTACATGAATTATTAGAAGACGATTTTGACCGCAGAGTACAGTTTTGTGAGCAGATTCTTGAAATTCATAATCAACATCTAAATTTCATTACAAACATAATTTTTTCTGATGAAGCCACCTTTACTTTAAATGGCCACGTCAACAGACAAAACTGTAGGTATTGGGCGGCCGAGAATCCTCATTGGATGCAAGAATGCCACACACAGCGGCCTCAAAAAATTAATACATGGGCAGCGATTGTTCGAAATCGTATAGTTGGTCCCTATTTTTTTGAAGGAACACTAAACGGAGAGGACTACTTGAACTTTCTCCAGTTCGAACTCATTCCGGCTTTAGCTTTTTTTGTTTCCTAACCCACAAGATCCTGACATACCTAATAACGAGATATGGTTTCAACAAGATGGGGCACCTCCTCACTATTCATTCGCTGTTCGACAATTTCTTGATGCAACTTTTTCCCACAGATGGTTATGCCGAAGAGGTCCGAGTGAGTGGCCGCCAAGACCACCGGACATAACAACATTGGCTTTCTTCCTTATGGGGTTATTTGAAGTCTAAAGTTTATTTGAATAGACCAAATAATATTGATGATCTAAAAGAGAGAATCAGGCAGGAAATAAGACTTATCAGTCCAGAAGTAATTGAAAATGTGCAACGGGAAACATTGAATCGACTTCAAAAATGTCTCGAAGTAAACGGACAACAGATTGAACATATGTAAAAATTAAATTAGTAATTACATTTGTGTGTTTTCATATCGTACCTCTCATTACCCACTATCTCCGTTTCTGGCAATCCATCGAGTTGAGGCATATGGTATGTTCACAAAAAGTGATAAGAATTTATCGTAGAATTGTAAAGTGAAATAATATACAGGGTATTACCTTTAAAAAAACTAATGACAAAGCCATAGCTCTTGAATGAGACACCCTGTATACAAAATTTTTATTGCGAAAAATGCCCAAATGAAAATACTAATCGACCTGTCCGAGGATTTTAACATGAAATAGAAACCTAATTTTTTATTGATTTTGTTCCTTTCATCATGAAAGCACTGTATATATATATATATATATATATATATAAATATATATATATATATATATATATATATATATATATATATATATATATATATATATATATATATATATATATATATATATATATATACACAATAGGTTCAATACAATAGATTCTGACTAAAGCCCTCTGAATGGAGCTTCATATTAATTATTATGTATAATTATAACGAAATATAAAAATTTAATCAAATCTTTAATGTGAACTTTTCACAAATTGGAACATCTGAATCAACACCATACACTGGAATCTCCCGAGACTGATTAATTCGGTAGATACATATATGAAAATGATTAAATTCTGTTCGGAAGATTAAATATGGATGTTGATTTAGGTTAGTTATTGGGTAAAATCACGGCAGCAGCCGGATACATGTCAGGAAGCCATACTCGATATCTAGAAGATGATCAAACAGAATACGGCATTTGGCGATGGAAACCGTCTATTTCCATTTCACCATTGAAAGGGTTGCGGAAAATAGGAATTTTTTAATTAATTTTCACAACCCTTTTTGCAGCTTTTTCCTTTCATTATATATATCAGGATTAGGTCATGCAGAACTGTGGTTGATTTTGTTACATTTACACTAATTGTTGTAAAATGCGCTTCACATTATTAGTAAACTTGTGTTTATGAATAAACGCCACATTGATGTCAATCATTCAAAAGTTTTGAAAAAATATATATATAATATGTTTATATATATATATATATATATATATATATATATATATATATATATATATATATATATATATATATATATACTCTTGGACAAAATTAACGCAACATTCAAAATTATACTTATTTTTGATTTAAAATAACTCTTTTAATTTTCAACCGATTGAAATGATTTTTTCAGTTTATTGTAGAAATTTCATTGGAATTATCAAAAGCATTTTGAATTTATGTAAAAATAAATTTTATAATGTATTATACTGGGTGGAATGAAATAATATTTATGTACCGCAAATTCTGAACACCCTGTGGGGTGAACTAAAGGCTAAAAATTTTTTCTTTATAAATGGATAGCAAGACTAATTTGTTCTTGATATTTTGTTCCTTGATTCAGCCCAATATTCGTCTCTTCAAGGAAGATACAAATTTTCAGAAAATCTCGCCAATTTTTGCGGCGTAAGTTAATAGAAAAAACTTAAAAACTTAATATCAAAATCAACAATTGTTAAATCAGAATTCAACATAAACAAGTAACAAATTAATAACTCGTAAATTATTCATAATCTGCTGAGGAATGTTCTACCATTTTGCGAAAACTATACGTTCCAAATCTTGAATGTTTATGGGAGCAGGTACATGACTTCGGACCGATTATTTTAGAACATCCCAAAGATGCTCAATTGGTTTTAAGTCGGTACTTCGTAAAGGAAGGTCTAATTATTGGCTGTGTATTTTGCCACCTAAATTTATTTCGTGAAGAATTCACTCCAGGTTAAATTTGAACAAAAACTGTAGACATTTCTTAGAAAATTTGGATCTTTTGTAAAGAGGCGAATATTGGACAGAATCAAAAAACAAAATATCGAAAATCAATAAGTTTTTTTAATCATTTGAAAAGAAAAATTTTTTAGCCTTCAGTTTACCCCACAGGTTGTTTATAATTTACGGTACATAAATATTGTTCATTTCAGCCGGTATTTATCGGTACTTCGTAAAGGAAAGTCTGATTCTTGGCTGTGTATTTTGCCACCTACAATTTATTTTGTGAAGAGTTCACTCCAGGTTAAATTTGAACAAAAACTGTAGACATTTCTTTGAAAATTTCGATCTTTTGTAAAGAGGCGAATATTGGACAGAATCAAAAAACAAAATATCGAAAATCAATAAGTTTTTTTAATCATTTGGAAAGAAAAATTTTTTAGCCTTCAGTTTACCCCACAGGTTGTTTAGAATTTACGGTACATAAATATTGTTCATTTCATCGGGTATTTGTCAACTTCATTTATACATAAATTCAAAACGCATTCGATAATTTTAATGAATTTCCTACAATGTGCCCCAAAATTCATTTTAATCGGTTGAAAATTGAAAGAGATAGTCTGAATCAAAAATAAGCAAAATTTCAATTTTGTCCATGTAGCATTACCACTGAAAACTCACATGACTGATACTCTCGCGTTATTTTCGGTTGTATGCATTGTTACGGTTTCGTTGCTCAACAATATTATTTTGCTGAAACTGCTTGTCCCGATAAATTTATCTCAGGTAAGTTTTGGTTGTGTTTGAGTATTTTCATATGAGCTGTGGTTAATAAGCGTTATGAATACTAAAGGATAATGAACGGAGCATGAAAATTGGAAGGTACAAAAGGTGTCAAACATTTTGTACCTCGTAGGGAAAGATGACATAGCAACCAACGGCTCCAGATGACATAGTATGTCATCTTACTATGAAGTACTTTACGTTGAGTAAAAATATTGCAAAATTAATTTTTTCAGGATGCCTGGCAATTATCAACGCAAATCCACACGTCATTCGTGGTCAAAAGAAGATATTGCGAAGGCCATTGAAAGCGCTTGGGAAACAAGACGGCGTGGCTTAAGGCTTCGGAAACATTCAACGTGCCGCATACCACGCTTCGTCGTCACTATGCGAATATTTCTGTAAATCTTGGTCGTTTCAAGCCTACTTTTGGAGCAGAAATAGAATAACAGTTAGTGGACCATATACTTCATTCTGAATAGAGATTCTTTAGATTTTAGCACCACTGATATCAGAAAATTGGCATATGAAATTGAAAGAGTGGCAGGACTGTCTAATAGATTCGAATAGAATAAAGCCTTAGAGCTCGAAATCAGGTGATGCGCGTTATCCTTCATGATGATTCTGCTGCCGAACCTGGAAGAAGATTTTATGCAGGACGCTGATGATGGAGATGATGAGTCCAATGCTGCATGTCTCTATTGCAACGATTTATATAGTAAATCGAAGTGAGGAGAGCACAGGGTATGTTACCAATTATGTAAGATGTGGTGCCATACTCTATGTGCTGGCAATGCACTAAGAACTAAGCTTTTCAAATATGAATTGTGCACCGTTATTTGGATATGTCAACTCAGACTGTGTGTGTGTCATCTCACCCACAATTTCACAAATGACCCAAATGTTGTACTGTTTGCTGATTATACTACAAACCTGGTTCACTATCGTCCAACTGATCCAATTAATGATATCGTCGCAAACCAACACTTTCAAATGCAGAAATGGTTTCTAGCAAACAAATTAAGTCTAAGTAACAGTAAGACACAAAACATTAATTTTTCCTTAAGGCATTCCTCGTCCTGATCTGCCACAAGATCAGAGTGTCAAGTTCCTGGGGGTATACCTGGACCCGGAATTGACTTGGGTGCACCATGTTGGTCAGCTGACAGCGAGGTTGGCAAGAATCACTTACCTGATTACGAATTTAGCCAGATCTATGAACAGGGAGATGGTTATGGCAGCATATCACGGCTACTTTGGTGCAAACATGTCCTATGCAATCTTAAACTGGGGACACTCACCTCATGCATCTAAAGTGTTCGGACTGCAGAGAAGATGCATTCGTGCTATGGTGGGGCTGGGTTATCAGGAATACTGCCATCACTGTTTCCCTGAGCTCAGAATACTAACTCTTCCCTGTGTTTACATCCTTCAGTACTTAATGTACATAAAACAAAATATAAATCAGTATACGATGCATAGGGATATCCATAACTATTCCACTCGTAGGAATGATCATGTTGTTCCGGGCTTTCATAGGCTTGGTAGGACCCGCAGAGGTATAGACTACCACTGTGTGGCCTTTTACAATGCATTACCAATGCATTTGAAGGAGCTTGGTGACAGATAGTTCAGTAAAAGAATTAAGAACTACCTATATAGGAAAGCTTTTTACTCCTTGGAAGAGTACCTCCGAAACAATTTTAATGACGCTTAGCTGTATTTGTGACTGTGTATGTATATTATGTATTTGAGCTAGGATATGTAGGTATGTAACAGTGAAATGTATGTTTATTTTTATTTAGAAGTTCTAATGCAATTATTTTAAAAGCCTTATGTATAGTACTTAGCACTCTCAATAATATTCTAGTAAGTTTTATATATTTTTTCAAAAATTAGTATTTTATACTCTATCACTTTATCACTTGACTTGTGTACATTACTTTTCAATTTGGCATGAATAAATATCTATATATCTATCTATCTATCACATGGGCATCATAAGTGTTTTTTTCAAATATTTCAATTATTTTATTTTTTGTAGAGTCAGGATTTATTTTTGTGTTTCGCTTTCGATGTGTTACATTGAATTTATTGTTTATAACCTCTCAGTTTTTAAATACTTGCCTCAAAACAAAAAGTATGTAATCTTAAGCACAATTCCCGCACAAAAATATATGTATATGTATATATATATATATATATATATATAGGTTTCAACTTCTAAGGGAATCGGCCTAGTTTACACCAATGATACTCTGTTTATCTTTGCCAAGCTTTCGGATTTATTTTAATCCTTCTTCAGGGCGTCTACAAAATATACAAAGAACATTTTCACAAATAATGGACCAACAATATTATATTAATTTTACAACTTAAGGAGCACAACTTACTGAAATATTGAGGTTTAGGTGTTATTACATTTGTCAACATTGAAACTTCCAAGCAAACGCTGCATGTAAACAAATTCACTTAACAATCAAAACTTAAACAATTAAAACTTCGCATCAACACAACAACCATCAAAACGGGGGCTTTTACCTGAATTAAAATTTTCTAAAACAAAATGAAATCTGCTAAAATGAGTCATATACTACAATATAATTTCACTGACACGTACACAGAATGATAAAAATAATAAATTAAGAATATAAGACAAGGTACCAATGTGTGTATATAGGAACTGTATGGTTTACGTTATCGCAATTATTTTAACCAGACGCTTTTCTTCATTCATCTACAGGTCCGTCGTAAAATTTTTCTTTATTCGGTTGGGTCAATAAATACGTATAAATACTACTTAAGTTTTGTGTATCAGATTTTTTATTTATTGCGTTATCTTCTTTGTTTATGTGAATCATTTCAAGTACAATTCTTTTATTATATTTCGTCTGTCTATCCATAATTTGTACATTTTCAAAAAGAAATCTATGGTCTTCCTGTAGTGCGTGAGATGTCAAGGCACACCTTATATTTTCTTTGGTGATGTCACTTTTGTGAATCGCTATTCGGTTATTTAGTAACTGTGATGTTTGCCCAATATAAGCACGCGAGCAGTCTTGACACTCTATCCTGTAGATAACATTTGATTTGTAGTAAAATTGGGGTCTGATCTTTTAATCTACTATATGGACTCTTTAATGTTTTATGATTATAAACCGCAATTTTTATTTCTTCTTCTCTGAAACATTTTTTAATTTTATATGTTAAGTCTGTAATATTTATCATACTTCCAAATTTTAACTCTTTTTCACCTTGCATTACACCAAGTCGTGTAGGTCTAGATTGTATATCAACATCTCTCTGATTATTCATTGGTGAATTAAGTAACTTTGAAATCATCCCCTTCGGGTAACCATTTTCCAACAAAATGCCAAATAATTTGTTCATAGATCCTTTTAAAAACCGTGGGTGGCAGATCTTACTCACTCTGTTTTTCATTTCTTTTATACAGTTAATTTTTACTTGTATAGGGTGGTCCGACTTAAAATGAACTAATTTGTCCGATGCTGTTGGTTTTCTGTGCCAATCTAGATATATTTTGTCTATTCTATGGAGTCTGGTATCTAAAAAACTGACAAAATTATTATCATCTTCTACTTCTATAGTATATTGTATATGAATGTTATATTTGTTAAATTGTTCTACTATACTATCAACCTTGTCTCTGGGTATAGCTAGAATGAGATCATCTACGAATTTCTTAATAAATGCTATTTTATATGAGAGTTTCGAGATGCACTCATCTAATGCACGGTCCATAACATATTGGGCTAATATGGGACTAATTTTTGAGCCCATAGCACAACCAAAAATCTGGACATAAAATTCATTTTGAAATGAAAAATAATTGTTATGCAATATGAACCTTATTATCTGAAAAAATAGATCTTTCGGAATGTCGCAATTTGCGGTGATATTATACCATTTTCTGTCTAGGGAATCAACTATAAGATCCTCACTCAAATTGCCAAAAAGATTCATTACATCCAATGAAATCAGATAGAGTAAATGAATATTTCATAAAG
The DNA here is from genome assembly GCA_030704885.1 of Cynegetis impunctata. Taxonomy (NCBI): domain Eukaryota; kingdom Metazoa; phylum Arthropoda; class Insecta; order Coleoptera; family Coccinellidae; genus Cynegetis; species Cynegetis impunctata. The sequence goes on from JARQZK010003757.1 coordinate 91,699, forward strand.
GACTCATTTGATTTTGCAACCTTCATCAATAACTTTGAACTGCAAGAAGGTTATGTACTGATTTCATTGGATGTAATGAATCTTTTTGGCAATTTGAGTGAGGATTTTATAGTTGATTCCCTAGACAGAAAATGGTATAATATCACCGCAAATTGCGACATTCCGAAAGATCTATTTTTTCAGATAATAAGGTTCATATTGCATAACAATTATTTTTCATTTCAAAATGAATTTTATGTCCAGATTTTTGGTTGTGCTATGGGCTCAAAAATTAGTCCCATATTAGCCCAATATGTTATGGACCGTGCATTAGATGAGTGCATCTCGAAACTCTCATATAAAATAGCATTTATTAAGAAATTCGTAGATGATCTCATTCTAGCTATACCCAGAGACAAGGTTGATAGTATAGTAGAACAATTTAACAAATATAACATTCATATACAATATACTATAGAAGTAGAAGATGATAATAATTCTGTCAGTTTTTTAGATACCAGACTCCATAGAATAGACAATAAAATATATCTAGATTGGCACAGAAAACCAACAGCATCGGACAAATTAGTTCATTTTAAGTCGGACCACCCTATACAAGTAAAAATTAACTGTATAAAAGAAATGAAAAACAGAGTGAGTAAGATCTGCCACCCACGGTTTTTAAAAGGATCTATGAACAAATTATTTGGCATTTTGTTGGAAAATGGTTACCCGAAGGGGATGATTTCAAAGTTACTTAATTCACCAATGAATAATCAGAGAGATGTTGATATACAATCTAGACCTACACGACTTGGTGTAATGCAAGGTGAAAAAGAGTTAAAATTTGGAAGTATGATAAATATTGAAGACTTAACATATAAAATTTAAAAGTGTTTCAGAGAAGAAGAAATAAAAATTGCGGTTTATAATCATAAAACATTAAAGAGTCTATATAGTAGATTAAAAGATCAGACCCCAATTTTACTACAATCAAATGTTATCTACAGGATAGAGTGTCAAGACTGCTCGCGTGCTTATATTGGGCAAACATCACAGTTACTAAAAAACCGAATAGCGATTCACAAAAGTGACATCACCAAAGAAAATATAAGGTGTGCCTTGACATCTCACGCACTACAGGAAGACCATAGATTTCTTTTTGAAAATGTACAAATTATGGATAGACAGACGAAATATAATAAAAGAATTGTACTTGAAATGATTCACATAAACAAAGAAGATAACGCAATAAATAAAAAATCTGATACACAAAACTTAAGTAGTATTTATACGTATTTATTGACCCAACCGAATAAAGAAAAATTTTACGACGGACCTGTAGATGAATGAAGAAAAGCGTCTGGTTAAAATAATTGCGATAACGTAAACCATACAGTTCCTATATACACACATTGGTACCTTGTCTTATATTCTTAATTTATTATTTTTATCATTCTGTGTACGTGTCAGTGAAATTATATTGTAGTATATGACTCATTTTAGCAGATGGTTGTTGTGTTGATGCGAAGTTTTAATTGTTTAAGTTTTGATTGTTAAGTGAATTTGTTTACATGCAGCGTTTGCTTGGAAGTTTCAATGTTGACAAATGTAATAACACCTAAACCTCAATATTTCAGTAAGTTGTGCTCCTAAAGTTGTAAAATTAATATAATATTGTTGGTCCATTATTTGTGAAAATGTTCTTTGTATATTTTGTAGACGCCCTGAAGAAGGATTAAAATAAATCCGAAAGCTTGGCAAAGATAAACAGAGTATCATTGGTGTAAACTAGGCCGATTCCCTTAGAAGTTGAAACCTTTCAATTGTGCGACCATTATAGATATTAATCATTATATATATATATATATATATATATATATATATATATATATATATATATATATATATATATATATATATATATATATATATAATTATACATATAAATTTAATACATCTTCTGTAGCTATGAATCGCAAGACCGAGAAATCTGCATATCTATTAACGGGAGAGAGAGAGAGAGAGAGAGAGAGAAAGAGAGAGATTAACACTGATGAGCTGTGAATCATATCATATATATATATATATATATATATATATATATATATATATATATATATATATATATATATATATATATTTTATATATATATATATATATATATATATATATATATTATATATATATATATATAAATATATATATATAAATATAAATATATATATATATATATAAATATTAATATATATATATATATAAATATATATATATATATATATATATATATATATATATATATATATATATATATATATATATATATATATATATATATATATATATATATATATATATGTATATATATATATATATATATATATATATATATATATCGTTAAGTCAAAATTCTTGGCATTGTGAAGCTCATACAACCATCTCTTTTGAAATGTTTTTGTAGATTCTCAATTTTCAATTAACCTCTCTTCATGAAAAATGATTTAAAATTATCCTATCTCAATTTTTAACAAGTATCTTATAGTAGATTAGAGTAGCTGAACTTTCTTGGTGAAATAGGCAATCAGGCACGTGATCATCTATAAAGAAATTGAATTTTATGATTGAATTGCGATCCGATATTTAAAAGATGGTGGTATGATATTAGAATATTGTTACTTTATTATTAGAAAAACAAAATTTTGATTTTAACGGTTATTATATTATATGACTCTATGACGCGGCGTTTCGCCACACGGTGGCTTCTTCGGATAGAATTCCGCGTCATAGAGTCAAATATAATAACCGTAAAAATCAAACATGTGTTTTTCTGATAATATTGTTATGAGTTTCAACCAAGTAACGGCCATATCAATTCATATTATAATTACTACTGGTAACTCACCATTATGTCTTTTTATTGACCAAATACCTATTTAAAAGAAGCTCTTCCAAAGTATTGATTACAGAGACTTGACCCTAATAATTACCATCAAACTCAGCGAACAACATCTTCATAAATAACGTTCATAGCATTGGACGTTCGACCACCTTTTTAATAACAGTTTGCCAACAACGCATTAATTAAGATTCCAAATCTCAACTTTATCGGACTAATTTCAAACCAGTTCATTCATATCTAGAGCAAATCAAGGCGTAACTTCTGAACTTGAGGTAATAAATAAAACGAATGATACGGAAATTACATATATCTTTCTTCTACACAGCTTCCAGATACCAGATGAAGGCAACAAAAAATTTCAAAAATGAAAGCAACAATACCCCTGAAAAAGAAGAGAAAATTCTTCCACATAATTCAACTGGCTGTGTTTGAAAGTTCTGTGCGAGTATATTAGACTCTGTCTTGAATATTAATTATAGTGAATATATATATATATATATATATATATATATATATATATTAATAAATATATATATATATATATATATATATATATATATATATATATATAACTATAAGAACTACAAGGTTGGTCAAATTAGACAAAATGTGCAGTTTTTCGAGGATATTGAAAATCTAATTTCAGATTTGAAAAAACAAAATTTCTATCTCGAGCTAAAAAAAAAAAAAACGGCGCAGTGGCTAAAAAGCAGGATAGCAATACACAAAAGCGATATAAAGAATCGCAAAGATCGTTGCAGACTGGCCACACACGCATACGATAACGATCATCGTGTGGACCTTGATAATGTGAAAATATTAAAACGAGAACCAAATTATCACAGAAGGATCATACAAGAGATGATACAAATACACACACATGAAGCTTCCATTAACAAGAAAACAGACACACAACAGTTGAGCAATATGTATTCTTACTTACTAACGAAAGTTAAAGATGAGACCAATCGTGACATAGGAATGGATGAATAGATGTAAACCTGGGACCGTTAACACCGCGGAAAAATGTGTAGTATACTACTTTGACGTATCCGAAGAGAATGACAGTTGACAGCATTAAACGTCTATCCAATGACATTTAGCGGGAGAATGAATTGAAAAAGAGTTGTTAAGATTAAATCAAAAAACTTCTGTCTTGATCAAGTATATATTTTTAGAATTTTATTGTCTGAGTTATTTTAATGTCTTTTACACTGTTTATAAGTACTATCCAATGTTGGGATAACCTCAATATTGGTGAGTAATGTTTTCTGTTTTACTATGTACGTATAATTAAACATGATTTTCAATGATTGCAGAAGCCCTGATGAAGCGAAAGCTTGGCGTAAATAAAAGAGTTTTACTACCCCATCCCTGAGTCAATGAACCCTTATTTTTAACATAATAATACTTGATGTGACTCTTAAGCTACAGAAAACAAAAAAAAATATATATATTATATATATATATATATATATATATATATATATATATATATATATATATATATATATATATATATATATATATATATATATATATATATATATATATATATATATATATATATATATATATATATATATATATATATATATATATATATATATATATATATATATATATATATATATATATATATATATATATTATATATATATATTTTATATATATATATATATATATATATATATATATATATATATATATATATATATATATATATATATAGATATATATATATATATATATATATATATATATATATATATATATAATGAAATAGATATTCTTCAATATATCCTACAAATAGTAAAAAATTATTTTAAAAATCATAAAAAATAATCACTGATTTCTTTCATATATTCTACATTTAGTGCGGTATTAAGAATCATGTATTCATATGCATACGAATATAAGCAATATATATTTGAATAATTGTATCATATCACGAACAACAGAAAGCCTTTTACAATTTTTCTGAAAAATAGTTTTCCAGTTATAAAAATAACTGTATTGACTCACTTTATATAGATATTTTAAAGAGCAAATTTACCTTGGGAAATATTGCATGACAGGATACAAATATTTTGCTCCTTGTATGATTTTCCATCGTTAAATCTTGCATATCGGTGCTGAAAAGCGTACCACTTATCAAATATAATACCATTTCCTTCTTTGTTCGCTAGCTTTCGAGAATTTTGCTTCTAAATATTAAATTTCTTCTAATAGGAAGTTGAATTATTCACCGTTTCCAATACGAACTTGTTTCTTCGAAAATAGAATATGCCAGCTAATATATTTGCGTGACGGATCTAAGGGGTAATTTTCCATTTCGACATGCCTATTTATATAATTAACTTGGGGAAAGATTAAATTTATTATAGACGTTTTCATTTTCTTAATAATAACACGTCTTAATATTTTCATTAAAGTTATATGTGTATCAGTGCTGTGTAATTTACTGGGCCATTTCATAGCTTTAATGACTTTCTCGTTCGGGGCGAATGTTTGAAATGGGGTGACAACTTCTAAATTGCATATATTTCAGGAAAATACGCTGAAATTATGAGTTTTAATGTTTCGTTCCTCAGGAGTACCACAATGCTTTATTTCGGTATATATTATTATCCTAAGAATCAACAGTATTTACATTCTAATGAAAAATAATCTATCGCAGCGAACTGCATTACAAAAGCAGGTTTTCATAACGTTTTTTCCAAATTCAAAATAGTTTTTCATCTATTCCTATTACCAACTTTCAACCATATTGCTCCAAAATTGCACCTTTCATCGTTTAAACAAGATTTATTTTCTCCCCCGGGGGTCAACCACCAACCAATTCGTATCAAAACCAATTCCATTCAAGATATTATACGAAATTACAAACTTTCAACCCTATTGCTCTAAAACTGCGCCCTTCCTTGTGTAAACATATATATATATATATATATATATATATATATATATATATATATATATATATATATATATATATATATATATATATATATATATATTTATATATATATACCGTAAAATGGGGTGTGATTGATTTTGTGGGGTGAAATTGATCCCTAATTAAAATTTCAATATTATTGCATTTGGCGGTTGCAATATGCGAAAGTAGCAAGTTTGCAACCTTGTTTCATTTTGTTCAACGAACAACAAGAACGAGGTTGTGGTTTGTTCAGAAAAATATTAAAGTTTTTTCCAAAAAAATAAGTTGACAAAGTGGTCCTACATTTCCGTCGTTTTTGGTACACCGAGAACTTTCCAAGGTATGTAGATAACCCTTTGTTTTTAAGCTCATTTACCTACAATATCATAAATAGTGATGTTTGGTTATGTATTACATGCTGCCGGTTTGACAATGTTTGATGTAGGAACGCGGGAAATTCAAAATATCACTCGTGGGGTGTAATTGATCATAGCAGTTGGGTGAAATTGATCACAGGTGTAGGATCAAATTGATTGCCTTTTTAAAGTAAAAACAGGTAATTTTGGCACTCATACGTATTTTTTTTTTATTTTAGGGATCTAACCATGACCCGAACTTATAGAACTTATAAAAAAAAGCTTGGGCCGAGAAGTTATAAAAACTACTCTGACGAGAACGTAGAACGTGCCCTTGAAAAAATTGTGGATCATGGATTGGGCATACGAAAAGCATCGAAAGAATATAAAATTCCATATGGAACTCTCAACAACCGGTATCATGGACGACGTGTTGGTAAAAATGGTGGCCAGTCTGTTTTTTCTACAACGGAAGAGAAATCTTTCATTAGGGCTATTTACACGTGTGGGGAATGGGGATTCCCTTTGACACTATTAGATGTTAGGCAACTTGCCAAAAACTATCTAGACAGTGCGGGTCGCACTGTAGAAAAATATCAAAATAATTTACCAGGAAGAGATTGGGCCTATTCTCTCCTGCGTAGATATAAAGATGATGTGTCCCATAAATTGGCAGTGAACATCAAACGTACCTTTATGTGTTTTCTGTGTTTTGTTTAATCATAGTTTTGTTCTAATAGTTTATTTTTGTCAATAGATATTTAATATTCCACAAAAATCACAGATTTAGAGATTGATCAATTTCACCCCTGTCATGAAATTATATTATAACTTTTTTGTGGCCAAATATAATTCTGTCTGGGTTAAATTGTTAACACTCCTAGTTTTTGTACGTTATTTCTATGCATTTAAATCCATGTGATCAATTTGACCCCGCTGTAAGTGTGAAATTGATCAGTTGCTATTCTCATTATAGAAGTAAAAATTTTAACTATTTTTGGATTTTCTTATACGGAAGTGTTTTATATACTGTAAGTACAATTGCGAGCATAAAATTTTGGCCACTTCTAGACATTTAATTAATATAAGATGTGAATCTGGCTTAAGGATATTGTAACCTTACTTTAAACTTTTGTCATATTTATTGTCACTTTGACAGTAACCTGGATTGTTCAAAAGTCAATTTGACAGAAATTAAATTATAATTTCAAATTGCAAACGTCATAATGACAATAAAGTATGCCATACGCCTCATTTTTTGTGATTGACAGAAATTTGGGTGGCCAAAATTTTATGCCTGCAACCGTACACTTGCTCATGTAAAATTCGTTGCGATTATTACGTTAAGAATGAAACTAGAGTTAGAAACAAAAAGAAAATGATCATTTTCGCCCCATTTTACGGTATATATATATATATATATATATATATATATATATATATATATATATATATATATATGCACCCACTTTAATAAGCAGGTTTTCATGGTGAAAATAGCGGAGCATTGAATATCCCATTAAATTCATCATCCAACAGTATAAAGTTCGAATTATGACGGGAGCAGGCTATTTGCAATATTTTTATATAAGCTACAGGTTATTCTCAAGAAAATAGAATCAGGTGTGATGATGTTCCAAGAAGTTTTGTCAATACAACTGAACTGGGGAAAGTATGAGATTGATGGATTTCCAATAACTTCGAAATGCTCCTTGCTAATTGACAATCTATGCTCTATTCGGAATATATGTATTCGGATTTGCGATTTCTAAGAATGGGAGTGCCGTATTATTTTAATAATTTAGATGACTTCATACCAGAAACGAATATCATGGCTTTTGCTGGTGACAAAACCTTATCAGTCAGGCCATTTGATCTTGATGTTTTGGGGGAGACGGCGAAGGAGATATTGTTCCGTGCTTCTAAATAGATTTCGATGCATGAGCTTACAAGCATAAGTTCAAGAGCACCTTATTCATAGTCTGAAAAGCAATGTGAATGTGAATTGTTTATATGGGGGACCTTGACTCATTTACACAAGGTTTATATATATATATATATATTCCGTATAACACGAATAATTCTTACTTATATATATATATATATATATATATATATATATAGGCCGTTTTTTAAGCTGATCCCACTATCGCTATCTCGGAAACGGAAAAAGGTCGGTTAAATTGGACGAAAGTTTCCTATTTTAGGAAGCAATAATAAGCTTTTTTCAGATCTTAAATATCTATGGCTGTTTTTGAGATATTCGCCAAAAACTAAAATAGCCGAATTTCGTTTCCGAGATAGCAATAGTGGGATTAGTTAAAAAAAATTATTTCCATTTATCACAATTTTTTTTCGAATACACAATTCTAAAGTATAGGTAATACCTACCTGTATTTAATTATTAGCGTATATTATTAAATTTTTTATATAGTATTCCATAAATACATTAAAAAAAAGGTTTATTACGTTAGTAGGACGATAAATCATATGAAACTGTTATATGTGAGTAGAGTTGTTTTCCTTCCCTTGCATGTAAACTATATACTGCTGGAGGAAAAATGGCACATTTTGCCCTAGTTATACAAGCAGCTACTTAATTTCAGCATAGGAAAATTTGTTTAGCATCTTCGTTAATTACGCTTCCTCTATATTATCTGCTGAAATAAGAACACTTGAAACTGCACAACTGTTCTAAAAATAAAACTGTAATGAGAGGAAATGAAATAATTAAGAGAAAATTATTCTAATAAATCGCAGGTTTCGCAATAGAGTTTGGAAACAAGAGTTGATAACATCAAATAGATGTTATAAACAAAAACAAAACTTGAATTTACTACGTTTATTATCACAAAAATATTTTGTAAAGTATAATACTGCTATTGCAATTTCGGTCAATAAACCATCATCGGGCAGATTCAGTTAAGAACTGAACACAGAATTATAGATTTGCGCTGACGGGTGGTAAAGAATTATTGCAGGTACTTAAATAGACAAGAGGAATGAATATATTTCAAGTAGGGCTTATCGAAGTGGATTTCCAAAATTGGTACAATAAAATGTTCTTAGAAAAATTATTATTGTTTGAATACACTAAACATAGGAGAATATATCAAGTCAATGTGGTCGTTCAGCAAAATATCTTTTGCATTATGATTGAGTTAAAAAAATTTCTAATGATTCTAAGTTAGTTAATTTGGTTCCTTTTGGTAATTTGTGCATAATTTGAAAGTTATCTATTTGTGGAAAAAGGTGGTGGTTTTCACGGCAATGATTTTAAAACGTTGAATCCGTTTTATTTTTCAAAAAGATGTTGGTGTTCTTTAAATCTTGTCTTGAACGATCAACCAGTCTGACTTATATACACTCCTTCACATACAGGACAAATCAACTTATAAACTCCTGAACTTTCAAATTTTGATGTGATATCTTTGGCATTGAATAAAAATCCTGAGAGTTTTGTCTTAGGTTTGAAAGTAACTTCAATATTACATTTAGGTATGACTTTAGCAACTTTTCCTCTTAGAAGAGCAATATATGTTGAAGATTTGAATTTTTAAATGTTTTGAAATTAGATCATCATAGAATTCTTTCTGAGATATAATGAGGTGTATTAATGTATCTTAGGGATCTACGTAACAAAATTGGAACCTCACCTACTAATTATAAAATAATTGTCAAAATCTAGGTTGATGAAATATTTTGGCCTGTCATACATGAATAAATAAAATATTACCTTTGTATCTTCCTAATAACAACCACTATGTATTCAACATGACAGCTTCAAAGACGGATTCCACAAAGTATTTGTATCCAAATTGAGTATCTTATCATTTCCAGTCTGCTAGTTTCCTTTGCTTCAATGTTCGGAATTCATGTTGCCATCCATGACTTTGGCGCCGTTTCCGTTATATGTTGCTAACATTGCACAAGCTTCGTAATCTCTCGTCCAGCCACTTTAATTCCAATGAGAAAAACGAAATTGCTCCAATTGTTTATTCGGCAGATCGACATCAGTTGAACAAACAGGACATCCTTCGTTATTTTTGTCGACATAGGAATATTTTTGAACCTGCTTCGAGGAAGCTTTGTTCCTGGTTATACCGTAAAAAACTATTTATAGTCCAAACGTTTCATGTTTTCTCAGGTCGAATCCCTTAGTAGACGAAAATATATCGAAGTATTGAAATAACATGAAACTAAAGTTCAGATCAGAGGCAGTTCCTGAAAATGTCGATAAGATCTATTGTTCATTTACTTCTACAATGTATCTTATAGATAATTCAGTTATTCAGTTGATACCGCATTTAAAAATCATTGAAGTGAATATAATTCAGAAAAATATTCTAGCTTTATCTGATATTATGAAAAGAAGACTTACCAAATTTTTAAATATTCGGCAAAAGTAATTTAAATGAAATTAGCTAAAGTTTGGCAATATCGTCGGAATTGAAATAAGGCTATTACATAATTTTGTCTTCATTTCAATTTTTTACAACTTGTTAAAAGAACAATATTTATTACTATTTTGCTCTTTGTAGTTACAGTTTTATATATATTTATATATATATATATATATATATATATATATATATATATATATATATATATATATATATATATATATATATATCCTGCAAAAAATTTGAAATATAGAATGGGCGAATGCGCTTCGGCAGCTACCCTGCACCGCGTACCAAGAAATTCATTTTTACAGGAACTACACCGCTGATTTTTATAATTGTTTTACCTTAAAGCCTTCTACATCAAAAATCACTTGAGCAAGTCAAGTTCAGCGATGATAAGTCAAAGTGGAGCGTTTTCCTCTATATATATATATATATATATATATATATAAATATATATATATATATATATATATATAAAATTATATATATATATATATATATATATATATATACATATACATATACATATAAGTAAGAATTCTTCGTGTTAGCGAGACACGTACCGTGGTTATAAAATGAAGTGAAACAGTCTGTCTATCAATTTCCATCGATTGTGATAAACAAATTAACATTTCTTACAATTACCGTCTAAGGTAGATGTAGATATTTCGATGCTTCGTGAACTCTTATAACCAGTTCCGCTAGGAGGTTTGTTTGATTAGTTTCAACTAAATGTCCAAGTTTCACTTAATTTTATATATATAAATATATATATATATATATATATATATATATATATAAATATATATATATATATATATATATATATATATATATATATATATATATATATATATATATATATATATATATATATATAAGATTAAATTGGATAATAGTTTCAGTTAAATTCGCTTTCTCAGTGTACAAACTAATTTTTCAATTTTCTTCAACGATTCTTTCTCTTCTCTTTTGTATTAATATAAATTTCATAAATCAGATGAGGTGTCCCAGAGCTATGATTTACGCTGTATCGTTTGGGATAACATTGTCCTTGGGGTAAAAAATAAAAGCACAAAGATAAGGTCCATTCATCACCGACTGTTTTTGTTATAGTGGTGCATATCGCCGTATTTGAACACCTCGACCCGGCGTTATATTTCGCAAATAACTTATCCACCTATGAGTAATTTAATACCATTCATTTGAATATTTTTTAACTTCTAGAGTAAGTCCGTTCAACTGTTTCGTCATTGGACATTATGTTGATTTCGAATATATTCGATGATGCGTTTGCTGCATATATATATATACATGCATTTATATCTTATTGGCCTCCACATACGGAAAAGGCACCCAAGCCTCCTACATAACAAATGGTTTTGGCAATGCAAAAATTATATATATCGTACAATAGATTATACTTCTTACATGCATCAAAAGAGGGGTAAGATAAACATGAAATTCAATTATACAGAATTTTGGTATTTTGTTGAGTATATTGTGCCTCCGAATATAAATTGTCTATTAGGGCTCTATTTGTATAAACGACAAAACAAAATTATTCTCATTTGCCTCCGCAACGTTGCGCTATCTACCTACTGCACTAATAGTGTGGTTTGCTCAAGTATTGATATAGGTACTTCACAGCTTTGAATTACCAAATCAAATATGAAGATGTTACAATGGCAATTCAGTGCTGATTTTGCTCTTGCGTCATATTGATATGTCCTTCAAAGATGAACAGGTTAGTTAAATTATTATTATTTTGAATTGATTTAATATAAATTAAAATTGACTTTCGAATATCCAGGAGAAAATTTCTGGTAGAACTATAGCCAGAGCGCAATGTTTACGGCCACTGGCGGCTCAGATGAAAGAAAATGGTAACTGCAATGTAATTCAAGTGCGAATTGAGTGAATAAACAGATCAAACAAATTACTCACTTGTAGAATATTACGATAAAAAATTGTATTAGAGGAATTTTATGGTGTTTGTAATCATCTTAACTTTCTAGCATAGTAGAATGGCTGAAATGAAAAGTGTTCTAGTAGTTATTCTATTATAGTTATTCATTTTTTTTATATTATCAGAAAAAAGCAAATTCTATTTCACGTATATTTTTTTTTGAGTAATAATCCAACCAGGAGACTTTAGTTATTTAAGTGTTGCCACGAATTCCCTTAAGACAAATTAAATGAATTAGTTTTGGCACTATTTTACTGTTTCTGTTATTTACTTCAATGTATTTTCATACTCAAAACGTTTAAAATACCGAATATAATGAAGATGAATATAGAGTGAGTTTGAAAACCAAAAAACATAAGCCCCATAAACATACAATAGCGTGGTAATCATCTTAAAAGAGAAAACTTTTATTAATTTTGGCTAAAAATTGATCAGCTATTGATATTATACTAACGACATTATGATATTTGGTTAGAATTAAATGTACAAAATATTCACGTTCAATCACTTGAAGAACACCTCTCTATTGAATTGTCGATTATCGAAGATATTGATAAAGTATTTGCTAAGTACGTAATATTAGACTTGAAATATTGCTTTTTCAATTTTGGAAATTATTACTATCATATTTGATTTATATATATATATTTATCATATATCATATCAAAAATTGTCAGCTAACACTTTGTTACTAAATGACCATCTTTTGTATTTAACTCATTTAGAAAATATTTTGTAAAGGCTCTCCTGTGAGTTAAAACAAAACACTTCGAAATTTTCAGTATGCTGTATAAATTTGTCATGGTTTATTATTCTAGTCCGCAATATTAGTTTATAGTTTTTTATTTCCTTCTAGAGTGAAGTTGTATGTGAATAAATACTGAACATTCCAATGCAACAATCTTCATGACATGTACTCCGTGATTAGTAATATATCATATATACTTATTACAAATTTGGTGAAAATGATAAGTATAATGAATGAGTGTTCATTGATCTTTCGCTCATCATGGAAAAAATGTTACAATATATATTTGAAAGTATAATTATTTTTGAAATACACACTGTATCGGGGTTGTAAGTCCATCATCAAAGGTTTTTAAATCAAGGTTGTACGAAACTATTATTGATGCTGAATAATTTTGTTCTTATTATACTTATATTTCTTCTAATGATTATGTATAACAAATGATTTTTAAACTCCATACTTTTCCACATCTTTTAATAATGATCTTATTAAAGCATATTTAGTAAACTTTCTTTGATTTTTTCTGAGCTGGATTGATAAATGTAGGTACTTCAACTGAAAACATCAATCGTTGGGTTTTTCAACTGAGATTAACTTAACCACTTAAAGTACAATTATTTCAAAAAGTTCTCGTTTCGACATCAGTAATGAAGAGGTAAAGAAATAATTTATGTTAGTTGATTGTCTAGAGTTTTTTTTTTCAATCATATTTACCAACCAACTATAAATCAACAGGTGATCCAAATAACTCAAGATGCTAAGTCCGATGGTTTCGAAACGAGTAGAATAAATGTAATTCATAATAGCGTTGTAGACCCAACTCCAAAATCTGCTGTGATTATTTGTTCCAATCAAAAATTTGTCGAGTAACCAATTTTATGATTATTGTTTTCAGAATATGACATAATGGAATAGATACGTCACCAAGTGATATGAATTAGACGTGAAAGTTTCTTTCCGAATATATAATTTTTCATGAAGTATTAACATTAAAGAATCAAACTAAAAATAAGAAGAGAATGAAAACAACAGTATGCAGACTGTTTTATAGTTGTCACAAACTTTGAGCGGCATTTAGAACGAAACCACTCAGATTGTAAAGAGTTGTCTTTTCCAAAAAGGCACTCATCCAGGAACAAATTTCTGTTGAAGTAATTTTGAATTATTTAGTACAAGATCAATTATTTTATGAATAATGTTTAATTCATAAAATAATTGCATACATTTTTGGAATCAGAAGATCTCTGTAATACGGCTCCCTTTGTCTATGTATCTAACTCATTTTGAAATGTTTGATTCCCTCTTTAGTTATCATGTCTTTAATGAGAATGAGCATTCAATTTGTCTGCAATTCAATCCACAATCTTATAAAATCATTGAATGATTAATTTTTTAGAATTACTTATCACGTTAATCTAAATAAAACTTTCTCATTATTTTGTAATACCTTCGATACACAATGAAACCTTTCTGAAAGCTTTCATGTATAATTGTATATGATATTTCAGTCAAACATCTTAAGAGAAAGTTTATTACAAGCTGCATAATTGGGAGAACCCTTTGGACAGAGCATCAGATTGAAGAAGCCACTTCAAGAGACACATAGATTAGAAAGTTGGGCCTAACAAAAAATAATGCCTCACAGTTCTCACTAAATATCCAGAGATATTTCACAACAAGGATTGTATTCGCCTGAAAACTTGTGCTAATAATATTTATCTAAAAATTATTTTTAATTAAAATTTTCGAATGACTTTATTTTGAGATTGTTATATTTTCTGTTCTGCATGTGCTATTTCGTTAAAAAAAAATATATATATTGTTCAAGTTCTTAAACATTTTATATAAGGAATAATTTCGCTAATGAAAATTAAATCGGCTGGAGAATAGGTAACATCGAAACGATAATTAACTAACTTCACATCTTTTTATATTATTAGGGACACTTTCGAAAAAAAGGACAAGATAAATAGTATTAATTTCGCTGCGCTTATTAATACGATGGATTTTACTTCACAATATCAACCTTGAAAAATGTAAAAGAAATGAATACATTATTTAGTTCTCTTGATATTATTCGAATATTAAAGCTGATCAAAGTAAAGAAATCATTATTATGTCTCTGGACTATCAAATGAATGATGGCGACTTTAATTATATACCTGAACCTGAATTAAATTATATTTGATGATAGAAAGTGGTTCTAATTATAGGAAATGTATGTAAAAAATTCAAATTTTATACAAATTCAATGAATCAATGACAATTTTCACGAAGAGAATGATACTTCCATATTCGATAATAGCGAGATCACTCCTTTGTTTGAAAGACGCTACTTCCATTTTCTCAGAATGATATTCCCGTACATACAGATGTATATTCCCTGCACTCATTCGCCTCCACGCGTTGTTGCCAAATTTATGAGGTGCTTTCGTATAGACCATATGTGGAGGCTATTTACATTAAAATTGTGTTTATACGATATACGAGTATATAAACGGTGGCGCCCCGTAGTGGAATTCGCATGAAACTGTATTATATAACTGAGTATGTATATATCACTGTTAGACCTCCAAAAGAAAATTTGTGTAACCTCTCCTACTAAACATACACTCATGTAGAGAGGGATATACTCGGGGTTTCGTATTCGCCTCCGAATTTTCGAATTCACCTCCGATTTCGGAGCCGTATTCATCGGAAGCTTGTCGTTTTTGGAGGCGTATAAGTCAAAATGCATATATATATATATATATATATATATATATATATATATATATATATATATATATATATATATATATATATATATTTATATATATATATATATATATATATATATATATATATATATATATATATATATATATATATATTTATATGTATATATATATATATATATATATATATATATATATATATATATATATATATCAGGGGCGGCTATTCGAAGGCGGCTAAGGAGGCTAAGCCGCCTCCTCAATAATATGCCGTGTATCACTACTATATTACATTGAATAGTCAGCATTCAGCATATTCATATTAATCAAAATCATATTATTTTATGCACCTACCTTCCTTTCAACCTACATTATATAATATAATTTATTAATTACGATAGAAGGTATTTACATTTACTGCTTACTGCATTTCATCCATTTCAAGATTTTATATAAACAGTGGCAATGCTGCAGAGGCTTAATAAGGTATAGACGCTTTCATTATTCCATATGTCATGCCAGAGAGAAAAGGAAACGCTGAGAATAAATATACCTTATTCACTTCTTTGTTTATAGAAAACACGATAATACCACAATAAATAGTAAAATTATTATACCAAAACAATATAATAACAGAAAACAGTAATTACAACTATAAATAACTAAATAATTTTCAGTACATCAAGTATCGAATATCTTTAAATAATAAAACATAAGAATCAGTTATTGAGACACTGAAACACAAGCAACAAATCAGATTTTATATCAAGCATGATAGTTATACATCAACTATAATAATTTCATCGAGCAGCCTTCGGTAGATAGATTAAACATTTTGTAGTTTTGTGGCTACGGTATGTAAAAATTTCCTTCATTTTATCAAATTTTATTCATATAATATTTCAATCGACTTGATAAAATTTTGAAATTTTTTCTTGGAGAACTGCTCTGATATAACAAACATAAAGTATAAAGTAAATTCTATCAGATATAAGTGGAAGTAGCAAGCAAAATAATGAAATTAAGTAACAGAATTGATTTTATCAATATTGGACGTTCAGTTCATTAAC
Organism: Cynegetis impunctata; assembly: GCA_030704885.1. Lineage (NCBI taxonomy): Eukaryota > Metazoa > Arthropoda > Insecta > Coleoptera > Coccinellidae > Cynegetis > Cynegetis impunctata. The sequence goes on from JARQZK010003757.1 coordinate 108,788, forward strand.
TTTTTAGTAAGATACAATAACTCGAAATTTCTTATAAAAATAAAAAGGGCCATTTGGGCTCGATGTAATGCTTAAACTTGAATTAATATGAAGTTATAGCGAGATAATTTCAAAGAAAACGCAAACCATTATTATTTGAAGGAAATTAATTTTCCCTTTATCCATCCTGAGGGAATGAAAATGGTCGGAATTTCGTCTGCTGAAACTAATTATAACAAACCAAGAAAAGGAAAACTATAAATCCTGAAAGCAGTGTTCTTTGAGGATAAGAAAATGATCAATTAAGAACCTAGAAGTTTTCTATTAGGTCAAAATGCATATTTGCGAATGTTCGCCGAGTTTCTCTCAGTAACGTAGATAAATTGAGGTAGGTACAAAAGTGGAAAACAATTAATATTCCAAGACGAATATCTAAGCACACTTAGCTAGTTTATAGCTGATTGACTTCAAGTTTCTATTGAATTAGTTATTTATGTACCAAGTGCGTTAAATAGATTCTAACGCACGATGGGCGTTAGGATCTAGTAACGCACTTGGTATATACAGGCTTTTATTTTTCACGAAAAATTATTTTATTATAATGAAAAATCGATTTTAAAATGGATTCATTGCTCCTATTCTTTCCATTTTCCTTCTCATAGTAGGCATGTCATTTGTTGATATTTTGACGTTTGTGAATATTTTTGTCATCATATTTAGAGAATGTCATTGCTGCTTTCTTTGTGTAGTCTTATAGAAATGATGGAAATAAAAATGAATTTACCCATAAATACCATAGAAAATGCAGTCAAAGCTGCTAATTTTGTTTGCCGGAGAAATCCAGAGTCGTATAGGACAAGGATTATGAAGTATTTAATCAATGGAAGCTGCTTCATTTCTCCTCGTACAATGAGCGGGCGTTATAATAATAATAATAGTAATAATAATAATTTATTGATCCTTTAGGACACTTAACAATGTGTATAGGATAAGTCAATATTACAAGTTAATTCTATTCTAACATTTACATCAACAATTACCATCCCACTGAGTGATCAATGAATCAGAGAGAAATTCTTTAACCGAATAGAAGCACTTATGTAGTAATAGCTCCTTAATAACTCTTTTAAATTTTAGTTTGTTCAAAGATTTCAAATGGGAGGGCAAATCCCTGAACAATCTGACACCCTGATATAGTGGAGAACGTTCAAAACTGTGAGTCCGATGTTTAGGAACCAGGAGTACCTGTGAATTTCGTGTTCCATGATCGTGCGAGCTAGCAAGCTTTTTCCAGTTATTCTCATTATCTTTCGCATATAAGAGACATTTAAAAATGTATATACATGGAAGTGACAGTAATTTATTGGCGACAAATATAGGCCGACATGATGCTCGATGGTTCAAACCAAAAATGAGACGTATTACTCTTTTCTGTGCCACAAAAACTCTAGTGAAAGAACCACAGTCACCCCAGAGCAAAATATTGTATGAGATATGACAGTAGATAAGGCTGTAATAAACATCAACAAGAGAACTAGGTGGTAAAGAAGTTTTCAGTCTACTTATAGCGAAATAAGCTTTATTAATTTTTTTGCTTAAGACATCAACGTGGGTTGACCAACTAAGACTTCGATCCATGTGGATCCCAAGGAATTTTGTGCAATCAGCTGGAATAATAGTAGTGCCCAGACAATCAATTTTCAACAGACTTCTTTCACAGTGTCTTAAACCGAAATACAGACAGGCTGTTTTTCCTACATTAACTATCAAATTGTTACGGCGACACCATGATATGAACTCTGCCATAATATTTTTACAGGCTATCTGGAGCTCATCACAACTTCGGGCCGCGATGACGACAGATGTGTCATCAGCAAATAATATAAGTAATAAGCAGGATAAATGAGAGGGTAAGTCATTTATAAACAGCAGGAATAGTAGAGGTCCCATCACAGAGCCCTGAGGAACACCCATATCTATATTATACTCTCCGGAATAAGCTTACTCGTTTCTTACCGACAGTGTTCTCTGTTGAAGAAAGCTAAGCAGCCAGTCGGAAAAAATGCCTCTAAAGCCAAGATTATAACACTTATCTATAATGAACTTGAAGGATAGAGTATCAAAGGCGCAGGAAAGATCGAAAAAAATCCCTGACACATGTAAATTTGAATCCAGGCATTCGTAAACTGATTCCACAAACTTCAGTGCGGCCGTCTGAGTGGAGCAACCAGCTCTAAAACCGTGCTGGGCTTTATTAAGAATATCGAATTTATTCAAATATGACATCATTCTCTTGAAAATCACTCTCTCAAAAACTTTGGAGAGAACACTGAGAATCGATATCGGTCGATAGTTTGTTATTTCATTTATATTTCCTTTTTTGTGAATCGGTACGACAATAGATTTCTTTAAAGCATAGGGAAATTCTCCCGACGTGACAGACCAATTAATTATATGAGCAAGATGCTCGCTTATTGTTGGAGCAATCTTCTTGAGAAGCCTAGTTGAGATGTTATCTATGCCAACACATTTTTTATTTTTTAAGTTTTTGATAATATCCTCAATTTCGAAACTCATATAATGATATTATAATACATAATGCCCTCTCATAACGCCCTAGGGCATAATGAGTGTATTTATAGCAACCGTATCTAAGGTAAAATCAACTAATAATATACCAGTGAAAAATAAATTATCAATTGTACAATTAGAAAAGATGCAAATTCTTATGAAAAAATGAAAGAAATATTTCTTTCATTACTACATTGGGCGAAATATAAATTTTTAAATCTTTAATAATTGAAGAAATGGAATGGTGACTGTTACACATGTATATACATATGGTTCTTTAATAAACAGTGGGGTTGACTTAGTTGAATTTAAATGAAATCACAGATTGTATTGTGTTCAGTTTGATTCAATATAATGTACATTCATTCCTGAATAAATATCTTTATTATATATAAGAGACATAGGTATATAATTGAAAATGCCACATACCCTCGTATATTTTAGAAGAAGAATATGCTTCCTCAACTAAAACATTTAATTGTTGCAAACTGTTTCATGAAAAAAACAAAGCATATAACCGATAGATCGAAACCATAAATTTTAAAATTAACTTAGATCAGCTAGATAATCTTGTTAGATATTGAACATAATGCATTACCTTGAATTCATATTTATAAAACATAATATTATATAGGATAATTTACGTTTTCGCTCAATTCACCAAAAGGATTAAGTTAATCCTAATATCAAAAGGTCCCATGATTCAAGTCACAGGAAAGGAACTTTCGCACCCAATTTACTAGAGCCGCTAATAACAAGACCCTAATATAATGATCCAAACAAACATCTTTCTCTATGAATATGCAAGACAATATAATATAATCAATATTCACAACAAATATTATAAACCACAGTTAACATATTACAAGGAATTGAAATAAACCCCTCACTACAAACTAAATATTTGATACAGCTCCACACTAATTGAAAACAAAAAGAGTATAATTGATATAGTATTCAATATTTATTCTCACTATAGTCACGAATAAAAAGGACAACTGAAATTGAATTCTCGCACAACACTTGGTGAAACATCATAAAGAAGATTGGCTTCAGTTTCACTATATAAAAATATTTAGATACTGTATTTAGCAGTAACGAAAATACTTATTAATAAATTATGTGCCGAATTTGAGTAGCAAAATTTGTAACAGACTATCGAAAAATAACGTTAAAACAATTTATACAAATAAAATGAACTTGAAGTCATTCTTGGTCAATGATAAAGAAAAATCTGGCATCGGAGAAAACAGTGGTGTTTACAAAATATTTTGGGACGAATGTCCTGCTTTCTATATTGGATAAACAGGAAGGAATATAAACATTCGTGTTAAAGAACATAAAAAGTCAATTTTACAAAATAAAAATACCACTGGCTTCTTCAAACATTATATTAAATTTAATCATTTCCTGGATTTCAACAATACCCAATTGTTGCATTCAAGTAACAAAGGAGTTTCAAAAAATAAGATGTAATACTCTCCTGTAGTCAGTCTTGATAATGAGTTCATAACTCGAAACATGTTGACTATTCGTTACTGCTAAATAAAGTATCTAAATATTTTTATATAGTGAAACTTAAGCCAAGTTTGTTTTATTTTAAAGTTTAAGCTTTATTATTGAAAAGGAAAAGAAAAAAAGAATATTCCTAACCCACTACTTGTATTCGATGGAAAATCGCCCCTATAGCCGACGAAGAAGCAAATAACTCTGGTCCCAAATTTTCATATTTTATTCCACAATACCCTAATAAAGTTTGAGCAACAACAAATTTTCACATACAAATACTATATGAAGTTAGGTGGCTTCGAGATTTCATAATTTTCCCTCTGAACTTCTAGGCGGGATGTAAAATTCGGAAAAGAAGTTTCTGAATGAACTTTATGACTAATAAGTTGAACGAGATTTATTTTCTTGAAGTTCGAGGTTTTCTTATTCTCGTATTCTCAGGGTTATCTCAATCTAAAGACTTCCTTGGAATGATTGTACTTATGGTTTCAACTTAAGAGAAAAGATAAGTTCAACATTATGCAGAAAAATATTTAGTTATCGAGTTATTCAATGGTTGATAACCAAAGTGTGTATATATATATATATATATATATATATATATATATATATATATATATATATATATAGGAACATACATAAAAAATTAGCTCAGTAAATCGGGAGAACGAAGATTCAATAATATGCTAGACATTTAATAAAAGAGAAACATGATTTCAATTCGGATTTCGAAATTCTACATCTCGGAATAAAAGGTTCAAAACTGAATCTTATGGAAACTTGGAAACTAATAGGCATAAAAATTCCCAGAAGTTACTTAACAACCAATTTGATGTAAACAGATCCTCCCTTCTTAATCTTTTCAATGAATAAAGTTAGTTTATTCCTAGAATCCCAGAGTGTATTTCTCAAATTTATAATTATACTTTGCAAACCTTGTATTAGATAGTTTAGTTTTAATTTGAAAATCGCAGTGTGGTGCTTAAATAAGAATTCCTAAAATAATTGAATTCTGAAATGAAAAAACTCTCACAATGTTGCCGTACTAATTTATGATTCCCTGGGAGGAGGTATAATATTCATATATTATTTTGATATTGACCAGAATAATCATTTTTCACATACCTAAAATATCTCAATTATTGTTTTTCTTGATGTTATACGTAAATTGCAAATAGGAAGGATAATGTCCTATATTCTTTTCATATAATCACAACGTGTTACAGCAGAGAGCAGATGTGCAAAATGTCTATGAGATGGCGCAAGTGGTTATATAGCGCAAAGCACAGTAGGTCAGTAGCCATATATCATGGAATCCAATGCGGCTTTTTAAAATCCGCAATAATATTCGGTGACCACAATTAGCAGAATATGGAGAAAGCCTAGGCTTAATTACGGACGCTCTCCTCTCCACTAAACACGGGAGCGATAATTGCTTTTAATATATAACCTGCTGTTAGTAAAGGTGCAGTCGTATGCAGACTGCGCCACTGGAAGTAAGACTACTGGACAAATTCTCACATCTGAAAAAGGATTTTGAATGTAGTTAATATTTGTTGAATGTAGTGGATAGTTCGAATTTACTGACTTTGAAAAAATTAAAAAATCTCCATTTATTATACCTATCTTAATATTAAGTAACAGTTATAATTACAATACACAAAGAAGCCACTTCTGAGTAACATCAAATTTCATTTCATCTTATGCAGTCAGTTTGGAAACCTTTGAGAAGTTTGGACAGAATGAAAAAACTGTAGACAATCGAAATTAATTTTATTTTTCACCAGTATATTATTTGTTGATTTTACCTTAGATACGGTTGCTACAAATACACTCATTATGCCCTAGGGCGTTATGAGCGGGCATTATGTATCATAACGCCCGCTAATTGTACGAGTAGCAATAAAGCAACTTCCATTGATTAAATACTTCATAATCCTTGTCGTATACGACTCTGGATTTCTCCAGCAATGAATTATTCGCAGCTATTGGCTGAATTTTCTATGATATTCTTGGGTATATTCATTTTCATTTCCATTATTTCTATAAGACTACACAAAGAAAGCAGCAATGACATTCACTAGATATGATGATAAAAATATTCACAAACGTCCAAATATCAACAAATGACATGCCTACTATGAGAAGGAAAATGGAAAGAATTGGAGCAATGAACCGATTTTAAAATCGATTTTTCATTATAATAAAATAATTTTTTCGTGAATAATAAAATCTTGTACGCACCACGTGCGTTAATAGATCCTAACGCCCATCGGGCCGAATGTTTCCTTCCGGGCGTTAGGATCTATATAACTCACTTCTTACATAAATAACTATTATATCTAACGTTATGAAGTTAAAATGATTGCGAAGCAAGTAATGACAGCAGTAAACTTTGAATTTGGAACTATCGATGAAAATCGTAGTTCCGTTTTTATATTGTCAAGATAGTTTGAAGAATATTTTGGAACATCAATGTATTATCATTGATGAACGTGTTGAGCAACATAGTTCTAAAACTGGAAATATATCTGAAGTTGAATACATATTTAATCAAAATAGTTTTGACAGATGAAAGATTACAAAATCTATAAATAGTTTAGACGCCACTAACTGAGCAAGTTATGATACTCTAATTTTAATATCTAGAGATTATGTTCATATTTATCTTATAAACATAAATGAAACACGTGAGCAGCCTCGTCATTAAGGTCGTTTTACGGAGGTGAGCAAATCCATAAGACCTACGAAAAATATGTAATGTATTCATGAAAGTGAATTTTTTATTTTGAGTGGAGTAAAATATTTAAAGAACGCGCTAAAACAGATGACTCATTCAGATTTAAAAAAGTGATTTATGGAAATTGAGTTGAAAATTCATCCTTTATCCAATTACATTTAATTCACGGAATTATTAGAGAAATTTGAGCAGGGCTATCTAAAGTGCATATTATAGCAAAAACTACACTAGGAAGATGGAATTTTTTTCATATGATTATTGTAATGGGTACCCAAATAGACATTTATGTACTGAGTGCGTTATATAGATCCTAACGCCCGGAGGATGAATGTTGCCCGATGGGCGTTAGGATCTAGTAACGCAAGTGGTGCATAAAGATTTTATTTTTCACGAAAAAATTATTTTATTATAATGAAAAATCGATTTTGAAATCGGTTCATTGCTCCTATACTTTCCATTTTCCTTCTCATAGTAGGCACGTCATTTGTTGATATTTTGACGTTTGTGAATATTTTTGTCATCATGTTTAGTGAATGTCATGGCTGCTTTCTTTGTGTAGTCTTATAGAAATAATGGAAATGAAAATAAATTTACCCAAGAATAACATAGAAAATGCAGCCAAAGCTGCGAATAATTCATTGCCGGAGAAATCCAGAGTCGTATACGACAAGGATTATGAAGTATTTGATCAATGGAAGTTGTCTCTGTAAAATGAGCGGGCGTTATGATCCATAATGCCCGCTCATAACGCCCTAGAGCATAATGAGTGTATTTATAGCAACCGTATCTAAGGTAAAATCAACAAATAATATACAAGTGAAAAATAAAAGAATTTATATCCAACGTTATGAAGTTGAAATAATTACGAAGCACGTAGTAATAGCAGCAAACTTTGAAATTGAAGTTCGGTTTATATATTGCCGAAATAATTTGAAGAATATTTTGAAAGATCACAATATCAATGTATCATCATCGATAAACATGTTGAGCAACATAGTTCTAAAATTGTAAATATATCTGAAGTTGAATACATATTTAATCAAAATAGTTTTGACTGATGTAAGATTAGAAAATCTATAAATAGTTTAGACGCCACTAACTGAGCAAGTTATGATACTCCAATTTTAATATCTATTTAAACATAAATGAAACACGTGAGCAGCTTCGTCATTTAGGTTGTTTTCTTCTGAGTCAATTTGGAGAGGTTACGGAGGTCAGCAAAACCATAAGACCTACGAAAAAATATGTAATGTATTCATGAAAGTGAATTTTTTATTTTGTGTGGAGTAAAATGTTTAAAGAACGCGCTTAAGTGACTTATTCAGACTTCAAAAAGTGGTTTATGGAAATTGAGTTGAAAATTCATCCTTTATCCAATTACATTTTATTCATAGAAATTTAAGCAGGGCTGTTATTGAAGTACATATTTTAACAAAAACTACACTAGGAAGATAGAAATTAAGGTTTTCATATAATTATTGTAATGGGTATACAAAATATAATTATGGACTGTCTTCTGTGAACTAGGTTCACTATAATATTCTCTGTACTCCTAAAAATCTCGTTGATAAAATAGCTTATACTATTCCTTCAATTAACTTCGAACGAAGAATAAAAAGAAATGAGATTCTCGAATTTGAATAATCTTTTTTTAGGAAATAATTATTCTCATAGTAACAAAAACGCTAAATTTATCTTAATACATGAAATAATTAAAAAACTCATCCACTCTTGTCAATCCCTTTAGGTACTCTTAATCCTCATATGCTCTTGCCCAGTTGGTTGTCATCCGCCACATCGCCCACAACGCCATATACGTGCTATTTCAATTAATTATTATGCTATTCAGCGATTGCAATCCACGCCGTTTCCCGATTAGAACCGATTTTTTTTTCTACCCGATGTCGACTCTAAAAAAATACAACGCTGTTACGTTACGATGTGGTTCAATTGTGGCATTTCTCGTAATTAATGTCGCATTGTGTGCCAGAAAAACAAGCTAGTATTCGAATTGCGCATTTCAGGAGAGTAAGTTCGCTCTCACATTGTTGCTCTTGTTAGGTTATAATGAGTACGGGTTCTCATGTTTAAGTTTTCTTAAACACCTTATGCATTCTTTTTCGTCAAGGATATAATTGGTGTATATATCTACTTTAAATGTGTCGGTTATTTGAGCTCTAGAATATGAATACAAACTCTCAAGAACGAGAAATAATATATTTTTCACTCAGATCAGTTCTATATGGACTCATTCATTGAATTTTTCTGAAAATAGTGATCAATATCTGACGTTTGTGACATGTTCACTTATTTTTGGTATCAAACCAAATATATTTATGCGAACAAATGAAATTTAACAGATCTGTTACCTCTAAATTAGTACCTAGTTACTAGAAAGCCATAATCCTTTATTTATGAAAATGAATTTAAAAAAATATGTTGGAAGTTGAACTGAAATATCACTGCACATTTTGAAGAATAAAAATGAAAATAATTATTGATATATATATATATATATATATATATATATATATATATATATATATATATATATATATATATATATATATATATATATATAGAATTTTGACTTGACCATTTTTCACAAGAAAACAAGGACTAGGCAAAAGGTTATATTTATCTGAACATAACTTGCTTCAAGTACTCAGCATCCTACCCGAAGTGTATTCTGTATACTTATAGTTTTTTTCTTGAAATAAAAAAGTATGATTACTCAACAGCTCGGCTATCAGAACAACAGAACAAGTCATTATACTTCATAAAGAGTTCTTTTTGTAGGAAAACTTGATGAATTAATTTTTGTGGACTTCAAATGGCACAAGTCAAAACTTGGGTTCTAAAAAAAAAACAAATTATATCTATTAAAACCTAACTTGTTATTATCGCGTCTTTTGGAGCTGTAGGTGTGTGGCTGTCTGTGAAACAAGCTTGCTGGGATCGAATCCTGGTCTGGGTATGGTTATTTGTATATATCTATAAGTTCCAGTAGTAAATTGTTCACATACCCATAAGTCGTTCGGAACTAGTACGTCCATAGAGTAAAAATAAAAATTGTTAATTTACGAATTATAAATTGTCATGAGAAACATAATATTTCGGTAAACAACAAATTATCATCAAAGAATCTCAGCTACTTATTCAGGACGAACAACTTTTTCACACCTGCAAGAAATTTTCTACTTTATGAGACACTCACCAAGCCGGCTTTCGGATAATGTTTACATACTCCGCACCTCTCTAGCTATAGGCACAGCATAAAGTAGGATCAACTAGTCAATTAGTGTTAATGTCTAGAATTTCTCTAATAGTAAACAGTAAATGTTGTCGAGTAGAAATAATGAGAATGACATTTCCCGTTGAGTCGACAGTAAACAATTCGAAAATGTTTTTCAAATCGTCGTTTAGACCTTTTTACTCTTAATGTTCTTCTGTGATTTGAAACATATCACCCGATTAAGTATTTGCAGAAACGAGAACATCTAACGGTTTGGATACAAAGTACACAGGCTTCTAATGTCAACATAAGAAAACGAACACGTGCGATCCACAAAGATTATGAAATTAAAATAAGATGAAAAGTTGCAACATATATATTTCAGTAATTATTGTGATAATATATTTTGATTGATTCAATAATATAGAACCATGTAGTATTCCTTATTAAAAACAATATCAAACTAAAATGTATTGAATAGTTTTTTGTATATTTATATGACTGTTATTGAAATTGTTGCTAGCTGAGAGTAAAGACTAACATAGTTCACTTTTTCTTACAATTGTAATATTTTGTTCGAATTACCTTTTAGTATTAGAGGAAGGTTTCATCGTCTGCTTCCCCAATAGATTTATTGATCCGTTCACTGTTAAAATTATTTGATTTCATTGCTTTATAACCAAAGTTGTTTCTTTTCAGAAATGCAATAATCTTCGGGAACATGGCTATATTCACATTTTTCTTACAAAATCCACAGGCTGGAAGATTCAACAATTTCTGATTTTCGTGCCAAATAAGCGGGAATCATGTCCTCTGAAATAGTTTTGCATTTTTTTTATATTAAACAATTTGCAATTATAAATGTTTTCCTATCTTAAATTAGATTTTGCAGGTAATGATTGTACTGTAGCATTAGCTAATCAGAAATGTCAATAGGCACAACTCGCTTTTTTGCTGCTTTATATTATTGATTGCAATAATTGCGACCAAAAATAATTCAAATGTTCAAAAAGTCAATTACTTTTGTGTCAATTTGGTTAGTCAGTCTTCCACTGCTTAGGTTATGTAATTCTTCACGTCCAGGAAATACGTTTATTCCGGACAAGACCGGAAAAGCTCTACTTCCTTGAAGAAAAAACGTACGGCGGTTGTCGAAAATTCACGTTAATACGCCAAGAATAACAATTTTTTTCGTATCCTCAAAATTAGCTTCAAGATATAGAGATCCTTCTTATCAAGTATGAAATTTTGAGTTGGAAATTATTATTAGTAACTCAGCTGTCAAAATGTTACAAGACAAGACCAACGTGCAAATTCAGAATGTTTCGAATCAGTACTCAGGACTAAGACTTATTTATCAAAAATGTGTTGCAATTTCTCACTATTTTCTATTGATAACAATTATTTAGATACTAGTACAGCTTTCAACTTTGATACAATACAAACATGGAATGCGAAAACTGCTTCATAATTTTTATTTTAAGTACTACATATCTCTCGACAAAAGTCGTTTCGCTTTTCCCACTATTTCACATAAAATAATAAAATTTAAAATTAATTAAAGATATTGTTCAGAAGGGTAAGTTTTTCATGAACCTAATAATAATAACAATACTGAAATTATGGTACAATACTACAGGCGGTCAACAACGATACCTTGAGGTATCTGTAGGTACCTACTTCTACGGATGAATAACTCAGGAAAATAATGTCTGTTTTATTTGACTGCCATTTTTCAAATTTCTTCATAATTAATAAGTAGCTCTCGGGTATTTTCGATATCAAACGATTGTGCATTTGAAATATTTCCGACGACGTGATAGAACCATGAGGAATACCAGAATTCGTGAAAAATGAATTTGAAAAAACTCCCTCGTTGGCGACATAGATCAACTATTCATATCTAACATCCAGTCTATCTCTTTTTTCAATATCGAACGTGAATAAGGGCGGAAAACTTTCATAATTAAGAATTACAAATTCTAAGAACTGAACTTCTAATTCACTATACTTTTTAATTCACTAACATTTCATAAAGATATGGGTATCAATTGGAAACAAAATATTCCTTTCTTGTCGAATATCTAACAATGAGGCATATATGTTCAATTAATTTAATTTTTTTGTTATTGTCATTATATTGAATTCAACGATCCAAAACGGAAAATATCAGTAGACCAAGCTGTAACACTTGGCGATCTATCACATAAATCGTTTTGCTGTCATTTCCATTTGTTGTAACATCAGAATATGTTACTGTGCAATGAAGCTTGTGTACAATACGAAGGGATATCATGAATATACGGCTCTGTGCACAGGGAAAATAACTCAAATGTGTGAATGAAACATGCGATTGTAATTTGATTGATTCGACTCGCGGAAATAGGAAGAAATATTAGATACCGCATGATTTCATATGGCATCTACTCCTCCAATAAATATCCCACATTTGAGTCCTATTTGAGCCCATATTAATAATGAATTCTCCAGCCAGCGCGTTGCGAAGCAAGGTCGATTAGTTTTCACAAAAGCGGGAATGTATATTTATGGATTTCCGATATTTATCCTTCTATTTCCCGCCCCTGAAACAATTTACTGGGTAATTGGCATTCGGCAGTATCTGAAAGTGATCTGCACAATTCTTGGCTTATTTCGGCAAGATTATCAGGCTCGATTTATTGCTGTTCTGTGTTAGGATTAGTGAAAATTTATACCACTTATCAAGTGTAAAGAGAAAGATTGGAACGCAGGGATAGTCGAAAGTTCCCAAAAGGAAAGACTGATAAATTTGGTAACACTTTTTATGCATGTTTTTAGTTGTTTCAGGTCGTTACACTGATAATTATGTTGAATTTTAAATCGTTTTATCACATATGAATAATGAAACTATTCAGTTTCGATATATTAATAGCGAAGATTGTTTAACATTCAATAATAAAAGGCATTAAGCCACTTGAACATAAGCTATATATTTTGGGTGTTAAGGTGTGAATTAAAATAACCAAAAAGTAAAGGTAATATCAGTTTTACTGACGTTACATGCAGCTTACTTTTGCGGCAGTGAGCAGGGAAGTAGGCGGCGGGGGTTTTTAAACGGGACGCTCGCGCTGCCTTTGAACCAAGCTAGTAACTAGGTACGTTGGCAAGTATTTGGGAAGTCCTACGTTCGAACCCTGAGGTCGAATGTAAAAAACCACGAAATTAAAACTAGATATGCAGAAAACTCTCTGGGAAATCACTCCAACCCGTCGACGCAATTCTCCTTTATTTTTTAAATTTCAAAATCATTTTTCCCTACCAAAAATTTTTCATCACATTTATTTTGAATACATTAATGTAATTCTATAAAATTAAAATGCAGAGCTCTGTCACCGTGACAATTTTGAAGTCCTCCATTTTTAGAAAATCGACTGAAGTGTAGCAGCATGTAAACAGTCATCACCACTGTCTTCAAGACTCTCTAGGATGTATTCAGGGTAGGACAGCGGGCAGCACGAGCTGGAACTACAGTGACTGCATGTAAATGGGGTATTATAATATATTACCTGAAACCATGTTACACTCCGAATTCAGATATCTATTTGAGTAATTTCACATAATTAGTATTTATTTCATATTATAAATAATTTCTTCACTCAGTATTTAAGGAAGCTGCTAGGCCATGCGTATTTACCAAGCTAGTTAGTCGAGTACTTAAGTACGCTGGCTAGTATTTGGAAGGTCTCGGGTTCGAACCCTGGGACTGACCGGTCTGCCATGAGTTTTTTTCAGAGATTTCCTCATGGTAATGTAAGTCACTGCTTGCAAACTTATAAGGCGAATGCTGGGCCAGTATTAATCCTCTGAACCTTACCTACACTTCCTATGTTCCATAAATATCCCGTCTCACCTATCCTTAATGCACTTGTACATTCAAGTGTATCCTCTGATCTGGCTCCCAAACTCAAGCTACCCGCCTCTCTGGCACATACTTCAAGGAGGAATGAAACACGTGTGTTTCCTTTTCTTTTCCATGCGTCATGCTGTACAAGACTAACGTTAGCGGTAAGAACAGCTGAAAACTGTCTTTCCTTTCTCATTCTTCCTTTTCCTCTCTCTAAATTTTCATACGTTATGGAAATATTTCTATCCGGCGTATTCGCTAACAATCTACAGAATCACATTATAGTGAAATGAATGAATTGTATAAACCGTACTTTTCCCTACTTCCTATCGCAATCAAGCAATATTTCCCACTAAATGCTCCATACTGGAAGCTTAGATTTTACAGACCAAATATTAATAATTTGATGGCGATTACTGATAGGGATATCAATTTTTAGGATTCCGTCCGTCTGTCTGTCAAGACCCTTTTTCTCAGGAACGCGTTAAGGTATCAAGCTGGAATTTACATCAAATACTCAGGTATACTATCAAACTTCTAATCCAACGCAATCAAAAGATACAGCCGATTATCCGCAAATTTCCGCAAATTTTCGACACTCGCAAGGAAATCAAAACAGATGAAGGAAAAATTACGAAAACCGTGAATTTTTAGTTACATCATATAATAAAAAAAATTTTTGTACGGAACCCTCAGTGTGCGAGTCCGACTTGCACTTGGCCGGTTTTTTCATTGAATAAACTTCCACGAATCAATTTACGCCATTCGAAACATCAATTTTCATGCAATAATTACCTACTATACCCAAATCAATACCACTGTAGAATTTAACTGACAACGAAGATATTCAAATACTTCCGTTCTAATAATTGCTGTATTGGTTGTTACGAGATTGTTTTAGAGTAAATATGTTGCCTTATGCAGTCCGAAATTTTTCCTAAATCATATATTTTATCGAATTCGTCCAATTTCGAAATACTTTTCAAGGAAACTTAATTAAACAAGCCGACTGATTGCCGCCTTGATGTTGAACCTCTCCCGCCCACCAAAACAGAATGCAGATAATTAAAATATTTCAGAAGTCTCGGTCGAATGAAAATCGATCTGTCTAAACGTTTATATAAAACAAATTTGGGGGATAATAATTCTTCGGCATTTTCAACTTCATAATCATCCCAACCTAAAGGAAATGAATTTAGAATCATTGATTTGAGTATTTGAATTTAATATTACCCTTAAATGAATTTATGTTAACATTCGAATCAATTTGCAAAATTCAATTTATGTAGTAGGTATCTTAATTTCTGTGTGAAAATATTTTATATATTGAATGGTAAATAATTGAATTAATTAGGGGGTGATTCCTTGTCGAAATCATAGGGGGTCTTTAATGTGGACAAAAGCTCTTAGGCCTATCCTTGAAAAGTTACACGCTTCCAAAAATGGAAAAAACATGCAACCCCTATTCCATTTTTTACCAAAACTTTTTAACCAAATGAAATTTCGTATTTTAAAAATATCTGTTGAAAAGAATAATTTCGTGTTAAACTTTTTCAACTCTTGTATTGTTTCCGTTAAAGCAATATATTTTTAGTAGAAAAAAAAATACATCATCGTGCATGAACGGATCATCTTGAAATAAAATCGAAAAGATCTATCGGTAGCTGTCAAGTAGCTTTGATTTTTATGTTGCAATTGAAAATTCCATTTGATTTTTATGTGGTACTCACGGTGGTACTCACTTGAAACTTCAATTGTGTCATTTAAGATTTCAAAATGAATTATTATACTGATGTTGACCTTTGTAAACGTGTTACTTTTCAAGGACAGGACTAATAGCTTTTGTTTACATGAAAGACCCCCTTTAATTCAAGACAAAGAATCACCCCCTCAAAACTTTCGTACCTATTTAGAAACACCTTGTATATATACATATATATATATATATACATATATATATATATATATATATATATATATATATATATATATATATATATATATATATATATATATATATATATATATATATATATATATATATAATATATATATATATATAAATATATATTATATATATATATATATATATATATATATATATATATATATATCTATATATAATATATAATATATATATAATACATATATATATATATATATATATATATATATAATATATATTATATATATATATATATATATAATATATATATATATATATATATATATAGATATATATATATATATATATCTAGTTAAAAGATTCCCGGTTGGCGATTTGAGTTACTCAGTAATTCGATTCCCATGGACTGTTATCATAGGGTAGCCCAGATTAGTTTACTCTCCAATATGGTGACTCGGCCGATATGGAATAGCTACCAACTATTCTATATAACCCTACATAGCGTTGAGTATTCCATATTTCCGAACAGTTTTCATTTCAGATAATATAAACAAATATTTTTAAAGATAAAAAAAAAATTTTGTCTTGCCCTTATTGGCGATTTTCTTTTAAAAATTCATATTTCTCTTCATGACTATTCCGTATTATCCGCTTGGTCCATATTACCCAACAACAACTTTTTTTATGATCTGAAAATGCATATATAAATATATATATATATATATATATATATATATAATATATATATATATATATATATATATATATATATATATATATATATATATATATATATATATATATATATATATATATATATAGTATCTATAATATATAATAATTTCACTTTATTCTCATACAACCTCAAAATCAATTAATTTCAACTTATTAGTCTGCTTATAGATATATAGTATACTAGTTATATTTGAGTATCTAGTCAAATTCAACGGTAAAGATTTTTATCACTTCACTTCTAAACTATAACCTCCATCTTAGGGTAATGCGTCAATTTCACCGAGTCTGAAAAACACTTTAGAACCGTGCTCCCATAAGTGATTACTGTTTGATACATCAGTTTAACCACTGACTGTGACCAATGCCGATTACGTGCCTGGAATGAATAACACGAATCCGTTTCGAAAGAACAAAGGCCGCTCATACGATATAACAAAAATCAAGAGCCGTTTCAACGAAAGCAATCAAACTGAAATCGAGGGGTAGGAAACTGAATTTCCGACTGCTTCTCCGCAAATTCAACAAATAAGTAATTTGGCTAAATTTATACAGTCGATATTTTATCGCCACACGTGCAGATGCTCCTCCCCCCTACCCGCTTACCCATAGCGTAAGCCAAGTTTCGATTCTGCATCCGCGGTATGTTTGTACAGCTTCGGGCCGCCTCGTCTACCCTTTTTATTTATTTACTAAGCCCTTATCCGAATTTGCCGATCTTCAGTGCTCCGTCTCTGCATTCTAGAAAATCTGTCCTGGCGTGTGAAGTAATTACTCGTTTTTATGCACCTGCGGATGTGTGATATGCTCGAAACAAGGAAAAATATGGAACTGTACGGATATTTCACTTTTTAAGGATAGGTACATGAAACTTAATTTCAGAAGTTAATGGAATTATTGTGTTTCCTAGAAGATGTGGGAAATTAAAATTTAAACCAGCATTTTCTACGGCTTGGAAAATAGTTGAGCACATTTCGTAACTTTTACGACTTCCTAATGGTATTCTGACATAACGGCCGTTATTTTATGTATGTCATTCTGGAATATGGATAATGAATAATAAATGTACTTTTAGAGCAGATATATGTATATATATATATATATATATATATATATATATATATATATATATATATATAATTATATATATATTATATATATATATATATATATATATATATATAATATATATATATATATATTATATATATATATATATATATATATATATATATATATATATATATATATATATATATTCTGGGTGTTCCAGGATAACGTCAGAAAATTTCGAGACATTTTAAGAAAAAAGTTCCAATGAATGTAGGTCCGCAAATGCTTCCTTACCGAAATACAGGGTGTTGAAATTTGAAAAAAAAGTTTAATTTCAGGATGAACTTCAGAACATTGTTATAACTTATCAAGTTCTATAAAATACTGTTGAAATTTCTTCCGAAACTGTTATTATTTACCAATAATGACCTCCCTCAAAAATATGGTTAAATGAAACCTACGGTGCCCCTCTATTCTCCGCTCCTCAACAGTTTTGGAAGAAATTCCAACAGCAGTATATAGAGCTCAAGAAGTTAAAACAACTTTCGGTGAGGAAGCATTTGCGGACTTACATTCATTGGAACCTTTTTTCTTGAAATGTCTTAAAGAATAACCCCTCGAAAATTTCTGACGTTATTCTGGAACACCCTGTATATATGTATATATATATATATATATATATATATATATATATATATATATATATATATATATATATATATATATATATATATATATATATATATATATATATATATATATATATATATATATATATATATTATATATATATATATATATATATATATATATATCACTTTACCTGATGAACAAAAGTCCTTGTGAAAAGTAGATAGAATTTATGATGGCAAAATGTTAATTAGTTTCATGTAAATAAAGCAAGAGACTTCATTCGAAATGAATAGGTCTCTTTGAGAATTTTTTTTCTGTTTTCAATGTTTCATTTGCAAAGAACCGTTGAAAGCCTTTTAGTCTTGAAAGTAAAAGAAATTTGTGTTCCGAACGTATCGAACTACAAAGGAAAAGAATCCTTGTCATTTTCTTAATGAAAACAAAATAAAAGGAACCGCACAAAATGGTTAGATCAGGTCCGTAACGTGATTCTTAAAATGTTCTGAATTATAGAGGTTACTTAAATAAAACTTCGGAGTTCATATAAATACAACTATTTCACACCACAGTTATTTTAATATGGATTTAAATAACACAAATCAAATCAAAATATGCTTTATTGTCTTTAAAATTATGCAATTTATGGACAAGGCGAAAAAACTAAACAATGTAAAACAGAAATGAAAACACATCAAGCGAAAAAATCTAAGAACTGAACAATGTAAAACATAGAAATAAAAGCACATCAAACTTCATTTCCATACAAAATACATACAAGTTTTATATTATTTTCATCATCCCATACTGTTATTTTGATTTAACGGTATTCAGATGACAATTGAAAAGTCAGTGTTAACGGCCGCCGGCCGTCATAATTTCATAACGGCCGGCGGCCGTTAAGAAATCACTTGTTCAAATATTTATTTCAAAACATCATTCTGCTTACAATAACAACATTGAAATCTTGGTCCTCAGCGAGTTGGGAGAATAAACTTCTGATTTTCATTTCGCATAGGCTAATAATACATCTTCATTAACCACCTTTACATTCTTGCTTTTACATTTCAAAATTTTCATATTCTTTTTGATATCGCTCTTGAGTTATTTTCGGCAGTTAATCAACACTCGCTGCACTGCACATGATTCTCCCAATATTTCTAAAGGAATGTGATTTTCTTCCTCAATTTCATCAATTTCACCCATGGTCGTCGTTAAAGCGAACTTGAGAACACAAAAAACTGACGTTGTTTATAAAACTGTCAAACTGTTCCATGACAACAGAGTGCACGACGCTGGGATTTTTCTTTAGAATTGCGATGTACGGGTTTTTTCTTTCTTCGGAATCAAAATATAATCTTTCAACGGGATTACGAAAAATTTTTAACGACACACGGCCGATACGCAAATAACGGATTCGGTTAGTTATAATCCTCGGCTGCGCCTCGGATTACAATATCCAACCTCATCCGTTATTTGCTACATATCGGCCTTGTTACGTTAATAACTATAACAATAGAATCGAGAGTAAGTGTCAGTTTTTTTAAATCAAAGCTGATGCCTGTGCTATTCAATTTCGACATATCTATCAATAAATGCTCAGAATAGTAGTCCTACAGACTACAGAGTAATAAAGTCTATCAAGAAAATAAGATTTTGCTCGTCCTAATTTTGTTGAATATGAATTCAGTAGCTTTGTTAGTGTGAGCAAAGCGGTTGAAAAGAATTTCAACCAACTTTTATATCTGTAATAATTCTAAAATTAATTGTGAAATATTAATCTCTATTAATGTATAAGGATTTTCCTAAGCTTTCCCTGTTCAAGTGATGGAGATGTGAGTTTCTTTGGGATATACACTGTGGGATTTTTTTCTTACGAATTTGTTGGGAATATCAAGGATAGAAATTAACAAAAACAATCCAATTTTCTCATCTTCCTTCGAATTGTGTTATAGTATAACATTTCGTTCAAAAAATAATATCCTAGCTTGATTATTTTATGGAATTATATGAATCATTTAGTAGGTTCCTTCAATATATCAACTTGCTTCAATATTCCACATTTTTTATTATCTCTCAAAGTTTCGGTTGTAATATTTGCCTTCGTCAGAATACATTTTAATTTAAAATGTCAAACATAGATGAAATTGCAGTTACTTACTAGATGAATTGCAGTTATAGTACTAGCTAGAAGTTGTTGTTCTTTCTTTATGATAATTAAATACACCACTATTACTATTGAAAGTCTGAAAAGTGTGACCAGCAATAATGGAGTAAGTCATATACTGCTGGTCACATTTTTATGTCCTTCATTGTTAATAGTTTTTAATTTAATTAACATACGACACGGTAGATCACCGGAACCTTCTCGAAAAATTATCGTTTTATGGAATCAGGGGTGTATCAATGGATCTTATGAAGTCATACTTGGAACATAAAAGGCAGACCGTGAGGTGGAATGGAAGATATTCAGATACAGGAGAAGTATTATATGGAGTTCCTCAAGGTTCAATATTAGGAACTATACTTTTTATTATATATATCAATGATCTGGTTTGTAATTTAGAGAGTGCTGATGCCTGTCTCTATGCTGATGATACCACGCTGATTTTGAAGGATACCACCGTTGATGAATTGCAGAAGAAAAAACAAATTGTTATGAAGAACACAAGCTCCTGGATGTCGTCTAACAGGTTAAAATTAAACGATCAGAAAACTCAAAGTTTGATCTTTAATCAGAAACTGAGAAATCAGTTGAGTTTCTTGGCATGTACATTGATAGCGGCCTAAATTGGATGAAACATGTTGAAGAGTTAACTAAGAAGCTCACCTCCGCAATTTTCAGTCTAAGAACCATCAAGACGGTAGTCACTTTGGAGGATCTGAAATCGGTCTACTATGCCAATTTTCATAGTCACGTCAACTATGGCAAAATGTTCTGGGGGATGGCATCGGGAGCTAAAAGCATTTGCATTCTGCAAAAAAAAAGCCATTAGAGTTATTTTTAACTTGGGGTATAATGAGTCTTGCCGAATGGCATTCAAAGATCATGAAATACTTACAGTTCCATCACTCCTCATATACAACTCACTGTGTTATGTGCATCAGAACTTGGGGGATCTTCCAACCAATTCTGTAAACCATGTATATCAAACAAGAAATAAAGGCTCCTTGCAGATCCCAATGCATCGTCTGAGGCGCACACAACAGGGCATTGACTTCTGGGGCCCCAAATTATATAATAACCTTCCTTCTGAGTTTCATAACAAGTCCCAGATGAACTTCAAGAGGGAAGTGAAAAGACTACTTTTAAAAGAAAGAAAATGCAATAATGTTTGTTTTGATTTTGTTGTGTTTGTACGCATGATTGTTGCCAATGTGATATTTCTTGTATTTATACTGTGATGTGATATTTCTTATATTTTACAGTCGACACCATTTGTAATGTTTATTACAAATAAAGATATATCTATCTATCTAAAGAAAAAAACTTCTATCTATTTCCGTAACAAGTGAATAACACCGATTTTGTCTTTGTTTGGTTCTTTAGTTTGAAATTTTTTGATGAAAGCAATTATAGTCGAAATGTTAAAACGAAATGAATAATGTATGAGTTAATAACAAGTTGATATGTTAAAATAGCCTACCAAACCCAATATATTAATATATATATATATATATATATATATATATATATATATATATATATATATATATATATATATATATATATATATATATATATCAATATACGAGATCATAATTTCAGCTTGATATTTGGTGGGAGATGACATTCTAGCGATATGATATCTTTTCTGTGCTCTGATGCTCTAAGAGTAAGAGAATTCGGTCCTTAGCGTGGTTCACCTTTTCTATGTTCTGACTTTAGCCTCACTTTTTAGTTACATATTTTTTAAATTTCATTTTACTTTTCATGACGACGATGTGAATACCGGTATGATGTAGTGTTTAAAAATAATTTCACAATAATTTGAATTTTAATGTGACTGTTTGTTTCTGCCTTCAATTGTTCAAATTTGGTGATGATAGCATTTATAAGTTACTCTCACTGACTTTGTTCTGAACATGTGCACTTTTGTTGTTAACGTCAAGATTAAATTTGTTTTAAGATCTTTGCATACAATCTCATGGACACTGTAAGTTAATTGTTGTTTTTTCCACTATCTGTCCTAGTTCACTTTGTAATAATTTTGTAGCATTCCCTGATGATGACAATAAGCATTGTCGAAATATTGGAAAAAGTGTTATAAGAGTATACTTCCTGCATGCTGCGTACCCAACGAGTTTTCTCCAAGCTTTATCCTAACTGGTCAGCAAAGACTCTTTCTTAAATTCTACAGATATGGGTTTCTACCAAGACGCGAGTGCTACTTATGGAACAATAGTGGTTATCAAGCTATATCAATATATATATAATTATATATAAATATATAATATATATATATATATATATATAATATATATACAGTGCTTTCATGATGAAAGGAACAAATTCATTAAAAATTAGCATATTTCATGTTAAAATCCTCGTTACAGGTCGATTAGTATATTATAATAAATATACAGGGTGGTCTCATTCAAGAGCTATGGCTTTGTCATTAGTTAAAAAGGTAATACCCTGTATATTATTTCACTTTATAATTCTACGATATTCTTAATCACTTTTTTGTGAACATACCATATGCCTCAACTTGAGGTTCCCAGATTATAACGGAGATAGTGGAGACGATTCAAAATTGGATTAAAGTACCTAAATCTCAACATTTGTCATTAACTGAAGAATGATAAATTACATGTACCATCTGAATTCATTCAACTGTGCTGTATAGTCCGCAGTTTTCACGTTTTTAACGCTCCAGGCAACACTACTTCATTGTTTAAGAAAATGCAAACAGAGAGAAGTATTGAAGTACTTATGATGATTGGTTTTGGAGATAGGGTGCGTTCAACAGAGAAGTCTGCAATCTATTCAATGAAATCATCCTGATCGTCCGCCAATTACTAGATCGACAGTCAGCAATTGAATCAAAATTGAGATACGGCCACGTTAGAGATTTATAAAGGAAGAACCGAGAGTATCTGAAGAAACAGCTGAACGTTCTACTATAATCATACATCCATTACTACAATTTTCCAATAATTTCTCAGTAGGGTCCGTGCATAAAATACTTAAGGTAAATAAGTATCATCCCTATAAAATTAAGCTGGTACATGAATTATTAGGACGATTTTGACCGCAGAGTACAGTGTGAGCAGATTCTTGAAATTCATAATCAACATCTAAACATTAACAAACATAATTTTTTCTGATGAAGCCACCTTTACTTTAAAGGGCCACGTCGACAAAAGTAGGTATTGGGCGACCGAGATCCTCATTGGATGCAAGAATGCCACAACAACGGCTCAAAAAATTAATACATGCGAGCGAGGATTCGAAGAATCGTATAGTTGGTCCTATTTTTTGAAGGAACACTAAACGGAGAGGACTACTTGAACTTTCTCCAGTTCGAACTCATTCCGGCTTTAGCTGTTTTGTTTCCTAACCCACAAAGATCGCTGACATACTAATAACGAGATATGGTTTTTCAACAAGATAGGGCACCTCCTCACTATTCAATCGCTGTTCGACAATTTCTTGATGCAACTTTTCGCCAACAGAATGGATAGGACGGAGAGGTCCGATTGGGTGGCCGCCAAGATCACCGGAATAACCCCATTGGATTTTTTCTTATGGGGTTATTTGAAGTCTAAGTTTTATTTGAATAGATCCAAAATAATATTGATGAAATCTAAAAGAGAGAATCAGGCAGGAAATAAGACTTATCAGTCCAGAAGTAATTGAAAATGTGCAACGGGAAACATTGAATCGACTTCAAAAAATTCTCGAAGTAAACGGACAACAGATTGAACATATGTAAAAATTAAGATTAGTAATTACATTTATGTGTTTTCATATCGTATCTCATTACCACTATCTCCGTTCTGGCAATCCAATCGAGTTGAGGCATATGGTATGTTCACAAAAAGTGATAAGAATTTATCGTAGAATTGTAAAGTGAAATAATATACAGGGTATTACCTTTAAAAAAACTAATGACAAAGCCATAGCTCTTGAATGAGACACCCTGTATACAAGATTTTTATTGCGAAAAATGCCCAAATAAAAATACTAATCGACCTGTCCGAGGATTTTAACATGAAATAGAAACCTAATTTTTTAATGAATTTGTTCCTTTCATCATGAAAGCACTGTATATATATATATACATATATTCATTCGAATTGTTGTTGCCTGTGAATTATTTATAATCTCTTGATAATTATTAGCAATAACAGGCTTGTTGAATCTCAAAAAACTCAATTTTATTAAAAGTTTTGATAAAGCCACGAATGTCGTGGCGAAACGTCAACTTTTTAATAAAATCGAGTTTTTTGAGATTCAACAAGCCTGTTATTGCTAATAATTATCAATAGATTATTTATTCATATATATATGAACGAAAGGTAAATTTGAACGTGACAATTGAATGAATGAAATTATATGGACCACCATCAACTATTTTTGCCTGTTCGGCCGCATTTCCAAAGAAGTAAGGTCAATCATGATGACTCCAACCCTAAATCCCCACAGTGACTCATTGTGGTTGTATTTGTCTCTCAACAATTAGGTAGGTAGGTACATGTGGATTTTCTTAACCGTAAATTGAAAATTCACTAAATACCAATCAAATGAGCTGTACAATCTTCTCGAAATGAAGCACAGGGTTTTTCGAATTAGACCAATCAGGTTTTTGAGAAAGAAATTTTTTTGTGATAAATGGAAAGATCATACATATAGGGAAACGTTTTATAACAAAACCAATTTTAGTTTATTTTTCGATCTAATTAAAAAGTTATATTAAATAAAAAATAAAATTTTGAACTACTGAAAACAGTTCCCAAACAAACAAAAGCGCGTGTGACTTCATAATGTTAATTTCTATTCATCGTAGCACACATCAGCTGATAAATTGTTCTGGTTTTTAATGGATTAAATCTTGTTGTTATCATCAATATATTAATAAATGTATCTAAAATATCAATCCTAAAAAGTTATCGTGCTTGCTTCGTACGAATACTACAAAAATGTTTTCAAATTTTCCACAAGATATTATACATCAGGAAAAATATCTGAATTAGACTTTATAAATCCTTTTTCGTAATCCGATATTTGTTGTTATTTTGATTTAACGGTATATATATATATATATATATATATATATATTTATCTATATATATATATTTATATATATATATATATTTATATATATATATATATAATAATATATATATAATATATATATATATATATATATATATATATATATATATATATATATATATATATATATATATATATATATATATATACATATATATATATATATATATATATATAGATATATATGAATTATTCTTGCCTGTGTTTTAATTGAACTTATTTGTCTATGTTTAGCAACAACAGGTCATTGTTAGTTTTTGTAGTTAGTTTTTATTGTTAGTTTTCAGTATTACTGAAAAAAGAATATTAATTTTCCCCAAAATATAGAACATTTAAAGTTTAGTATAAAACGATACAAAGATTATATAAAAATATACCTACTCGAATCGAAAAAAAATACTTTGAACAATGCGGTACTGAACTTCTGTATGTCATCGGTTATATTTCCTGTTTTTTCTGGTTTCTGATTAGTGCGCAGCAGCCTCTCTGAGATTTCCGGGCTAGGAAAAGCGATGAGTTATCCGGAATAATGAGATGAAATTCTGTCATGAACAACTAATCTTATTTTGAGATCGTCTAATAAGTAACCCAAGGAGATATGTTTCACTGAAGCTTCTCACTCTGGTTTAGACGAGAATAATGCCTGTAATGAATTGAAAACAAAAAGTTCTAGCATTGAAATTGCTTTATCATAACAATAGCTACGATAATTTCAAATAACGAGGTTTTAGTTGGACTGCAGTCTTTGCTCTCGTTGAATTTGTGAGCCAAAGAAATTCTTTTGTGAGATTAAAATATAAAACGCCCAAATGAGAAGTCCTCAAAATTTTCGATAGAATACTTTAATTGAATTCTTTCAGTTTTGCAGAATGCGGATGCAGAGACAAAATTAAGTTTGTTTTCTCAGAAAAAGATGCCGGAACGGTGTTTAGATGGAAATTAATATTTTGTACCGCTATAATTAATTCGAAGGGGAGTTACTTTCCTGACGAAAAATATTATATACGTTTCAGAGCTTTTAAGCTTTCATTATTGCTAGGACCAAAAAACTATTCCACAGAAATTTATATTTGATCATTGATTCAATTAATATTCATAATTTAGTTTGATTCATTTGGCTTTTCAGTATTGCAATATTCATTAAAGAGCAGTCCTTATAATTTTTCGAATACCCCTATTTATATTATAAAAAATAAAAATGCAATGGATAGCAAAAATAAAAAAAATTATTTATATATTAAAATATTAAAACAAAATTCGATTCAGTAACGACAAGTTATATATATATATATATATATATATATATATATATATATATATATATATATATAATATATATATATATATATATATATATATATATATATATATATATATATTTAGTTTTTTTTTATTGTTAACCTGAACTCCACCGACATTAACTTTTAAATTAAAAACGACTTCTTTTTTTGATTATTGGTACGTACATCTTGATATTCAGTTCATTTCAGTTCACAAACTCAAGATTCTCATTTTTTTTAAATTTTGAATTTGTGTCCAATTCATTAGTTATTGCCAAAATTAATTTTCTTTTCATTGAATACCATTATACTTTAATCTGTCTCAAATGAGGTGAAATGAAATATGATTCAACGAACCGAATGCGTTCATTATTGGTTATGCTAACAAGACTCACAAACAGTTTTGCTGGGAAAATAAATTAAATGTAGATAGTGTAACGTGGGAAATGGGCGTTTCAACACATAAATTGTTTACCGCCATGAATAGTGTGATTTCCGGTCAAGATTTTCTTTCGCAAAGTTTCTTTTTATTTTACAACTCTGGACAACCACTAAATCTTCTTGAACCCAGCCATAAACTACATCGGCTAAAAATAGCTAAAATAGTCAGTGAAATACTATGAAAAAAGAATTTTATGAAACATTTCAGCTCCTAGAATTGAATTTTTTATCACAATTCATTTTGAAATTAATAATTTTACCAACAAATGATGAACTTGAAATATTTTCAAATCTATCGTTCATTCAGAAAACAAATATTTTAATCTCAAGTTTTGATTAGATAGATGCGAAACATCACGAGAGCTGCGCTCTCGTGATGTTTCGCAAAAAACTTCTCTTGACTCGGAAGTATAATCAATTATTTTCGATACTCTTGTGATATTATAACTGAATATTCCCACAATAATCGAAACATTGTTTCGAAAAAATATTCTTTTTATGCTAAATCAGTGTAAATAAGACTGCCCGTCAGAAAATTATACAACATATTCAACGCATCAGACGAAAATAGACAATGACTTTCAACACATGATATCAAAACAAAGACTAACTCCTGAAACCCCGGAGCTCAAACCAATCTCGTTATATGTCACCTTTCCCGGAGAATAATAACATTAAAGTATATGTCTTTTAACTCATTTCGTCAAGTCCAAACTAATGTTATATGAAAATTGCATTTTATTTTACGATGAATTAAAGGCCACGAATTATGAATTCTTCGTACACAGAATGGGGAGGTTTTATGTGAGCAACCAGCATATTAATAACTAAATTTTAATTTAAAAGCTTCTAATGAGGTTGACTTTTATTCTGAATTTGGTCGAGTATTACCTGATGAAACATACCTAATATATCGCGTATTGTGAAAGCTAGTCGGACGGGAATATTATTTACGATAGGAATTTACGTTTTACCATAATCCTGATAATAAAAAAAAAAGTTATATATACGAAATGAAGATATAAGGGAAGAACTGGGGGTGGAATCACTGGAACAGTTTGTAGGAGAGAGGCAATTGGGGTGGTGGGGCCACTTGCATCGAATGGAAAAGGAGAGACCAGTAAGGCAAATATGGGAGGCCAGAATAGATGCAAAACCAAGAAAAGGAAGACCACAACAAACTTGGGAAGACATGGTAGAGAAAGAGATCAAGAAGAGAGGCAAAAATGTCATAGAGGCAATTATGATGACTTCAAACGGAATTGAATGAAAGAAATTTGTTAAGTTAAAAAACTTTGCGAATTTTGAAAACCCATACATCAAAAGGTAATAAACGGGATAAAGATTATATATATATATATATATATATATATATATATAAAAAAATATATATATATATATAAATATATATATAGAAAATAGTACTCCGATGATTGGAAGAAAGTACTACTTATCACGATTCCAAAAGCAAGGACAGATACACAGACACAGGCACAATTGGAGAATTACAGATCAATCAACTTACTACCAACAATGGGAAAAATTTTTGAGAAAATAATCAAATTAAGACTAATGAAACTGATGGACAAAAATATTCCAAGCTTTCAATTTGGCTTCAGGAGCAAAACATCAACCATCCACCCCCTAATCATACTTACGCAAAATGTATAATGCAAGAGGAAAGAAGGACACCACTCTGCAGCTTTATTCATGGATGTCCAGAAAGCGTTTGATAGCATTTGGCACTGTGGACTTTTATACAAGCTCCATAAACTTGGTTGCCCAACATATTTGCTAAAACTAGGATTTTCTCATAAATAGGTCCATTCAAGCAAAAACTAAAAACACACTTTCCAACGAATTCACTCCAAAACAAGGACTTCCCCAAGGCTTTCCTCTTTCACCATTCTTGTTTAATATTTTCTGCTCAGGCATACATAAGCCAAAAAAAAATTACAGAAGCAAAGCAGAAATAAATTCATATCTACTACAGTTTGATGATGATACCATCTTAATCGCACATGGCAAATCCATGTCAAAGGCAATGGAAAAACTAGAGAGGACCAAAGAAGAAATGACTCAATAGATGAACAAGTGGAGAATAAAAGCAAGTCCCAGAAAATCGAAACTGGTACTATTCATCCATACCTTTGGATAATACCATTTCAAAACCATTGTCAAACTGTAGATACCTCGGCATGATAATAGATAGTAAGCTTAATTTCAAGATGCACGTCAACTCTTCAAAACAAAATACCACCACTAGAGCTAGCCACTTTAGATCACTTATATACAAAAACCAAGGCATAGAAACAAACACACCATCCAACATCTACAAAACGATCTGCAGACCTCTTATTGAATATGGACGCCAAATTCTGGGACAATGCAACAAATCCATATTAAGAGTCATCGAGGTGGCTGAGCGGAGTAGCTTACGGAAAATTACTAAAATGAGACATCCCAACAACCCACTTCACAACCCCTACAACCAATACTTATATGAAAGAACCCACATAGAGCCAATAGCTGACAGAATACATAGACTGAACAAAAAGTTCATCCAGCAACAACACAACATAAATATTATAGATCTACTAATACATAAGATGTCCCTCCTTCAAGTACCCAAAAGGAAAACACCAGATCAACCCTTATTCTACATACTTGCTGAGCCTATTATAAACTCATACTTGAAAAACTAACTCTTATATTACACTCACAGACTAAATAAATTTCTTTCACAGAGCTGGCCGTAGGAATTAACTGTGAGAAATCGTCACATCATGACTTATATAGTATACTTGCTGTATAGTTGCTGTATTCCGCGGAATACAGCAACATATGGTTGTCGACACGCTGTAAAAGATAATATTGAAATAGGCCTTCATATATATATATATATATATATATATATATATATATATATTTTATATATATATATATATATATATATATATATATATATATATATATATATATATATATATATATATATATATATATATATATATATATATTTATATATATATATATATATATATATATATATATATATATATATATATATTTATATATATATATATATATATATATATATATATATATATAATTAACCTCACTGTTGATTTTCGATATGCAATAGTCCATTATTTGAGGGGAAAATACGACTAAAAAGACGAGTCTATTATTATTCCTGCCCTAATTAGCATAAATGGTGTACACTGTACACAATTATCACATGAGTAATAGTTGCATTTGTTGGAATAAATATGTAAATTAAATTGTTTTATGCACAGTCTATATGATGAACTAAATGTAATTTTAAGTTGAAAATTTGCGCATGTACGTACCTATATAGGTTTTAGAGGATCAAATATCTAACTAATGTTTATTCAAAGCATGTTATCGAAACTTTATAAATGAAATTTCATCAATAAAGCATTACATAAACTAAATATAAGTTCTGTTAGTTCATATTGAATAAAATCATCTTTACCAAAAAAATGCTTAAATTAATTCTTTTTGCGTATTTAGTATTTACCTTAATTATTTGAAAACAGTAAATCTAAAATCAATAATTCTGATAAATAGTGGATTTACAAATAAAAATTCGGCAATTACATCAAAATTAAATTGGTAGAACAAGTCATCATTTCAATAAAACACTAAACGAATTATTACTCAAAACAATTCAAATAATGCGTCATCATAATATCTCTAAGCAGGTTCATCATAACGAGACGAGAGAATAGCAGACATGCGAATATACTATAATTACCATTGAAGTTAACATGGAAAGATCCATTCATAATAGTAACATTCAGCCATTTATCCCTCTCGCTCACCTTGTCCTCAGTTGAGGACAACCTACTTTGGATTTTTTCCTATGAAGTACCGATTGCTCTTACTTCTCTGTCATATTGTCCTCAGTTGTGGACATCATATTCTTCCAAATGAATATATATGCTGCCATCTACCAGCTGATGAAAAAAATATTCATGCATTTGAAATAAAGGTTTCCGTAGGGTAGCTATGACAGCAGTGTAGCGCTCTACTGTTTATTTTTTTGTTGGCTATATTCGTTAGATCATGTGTTTGAAAACTGTTTGTTTACGTTCAAAATAAGTGTAGCCTTGTTCCAAAGCAATTGCGGTAGGTGATTTTTGTGCATATTGTAATCAGCGATTTTTGAAAGTATGGCGTACTAGTTTGAGGACATTGTGAACTAGAGGTAAAGGCAACATCTGGGTGAATAAGACAGCACTTTTATTTTAATTCTGCAAAAGTTAAATTTTATACACTTCAGTACTTCGAAAATGGACGCAAAAATAATATGAATATATTTAATAAAATAAACAATGAAACATATTAATATTTTACCATTTTTAAAATATTTCTGAATTTTTTTCCCTCCATCAGCTCATGATGTCCTCAATTGGAGACATGTCATAGTGCCCAAACGGAGCATTTTCAAAATCTGAATTTAACATCAAAAATTTTCTAAAAATCATAAGTTGCATTACAGTAAATTTCAGATTTTTCGCTCCAGTAGTTTTAATTCGTGACCGAGAGGGTTATTGAAGTAACATAGTCTACTTTTCGCTGAGTCGGCTTAGATAGGAAAAAAATATTATGCTTATATTAGATGTATGAGGTTGGTTATATTGTATGAAAAATAGATTCGTTGAGTACAATTGTCAGATTACTGAGAAAACTCCTATAGTTATTAACGTAACAAGGCCGATATGTAGCAAATAACGGATGAGGTTGGATATTGTAATTATAACTAACCGAATCCGTTATTTGCGTATCGGCCGTGTGTCGTTAAAAATTTTTCGTAATCCCGTTGAAAGATTATATTTTGTTTCCGAAGAAAGAAAAAACCCCGTACCTCGCAATTCTAAAGAAAAATCCCAACGTCGTGCACTCTGTTGTCATGGAACAGTTTGACAGTTTTATAAACAACGTGAGTTTTTTATGTTCTCAAGTTCGCTTTAACGACGACCATGGATGAAATTGATGAAATTGAGGAACAAAACCAAATTCCTTTAGAAATATTTGGAGAATCATGTGCAGTGCAGCGAGTGTTGATTAACTACCGAAAATAACTCAAGAGCGATATCAAAAAGAATATGAAAATTTTGAAATGTGGCGTAAAAGCAAGAATGTAAAGGTGGTTAATGAAGATGTATTATTAGCCTATGCGAAATGAAAATCAGAGGTTTATTCTCCCAACTCGCTGCGGACCAAGATTTCAATGTTGTTATTGTAAGCAGAATGAAGTTTTGAAATAAATATTTGAACAAGTGATTTCTTAGCGGCCGCCAGCCGTTAACACTGACTTTTCAATTGTCATCTGAATACCGTTAAATCAAAATAACAGTATGGGATTACGAAAATTAAATAACGTGCCTGATTGAATTATTAAAGTTTACTATATACCTAATATTGACAATGTACCTAATAATATGAAGATCAATTTCATTAGACCTATTCACCCCGACATTATTGCAGAATAGTGATGATATACAAGTGAAAAATAGTTTTATTTTTCACTTGTATATCATTTGTTAATTTTACCTTAGATACGGTTGCTATAAATACACTCATTATGCCCTAGGGCGTTATGAGCGGGCATTATAGATCATAACGCCCGCCCATTTTACGAGGACAACTGAAGCAATTTCCATTGCTTAAATACTTCATAGTAATTGTCGTATACGACCCTGGATTTCCCCGGCAATGAATTATTCGCAGCTTTGGCTGCATTTTCTATGATATTCTTGGGTGAATTCATATTCATTTCCATTATTTCTATAGGACTACACAAAGAAAGCAGCAATGGCATTCACTTAATATGATGACAAAAATATTCACAAACATCAAAATATCAACAAATGACATGCCTACTATGAGAAGGAAAATGAAAAGTATAGGAGCAATGAACCGATTTTAAAATCGATTTTTCATTATGATAAAATAATTTTTTCGTGAAAAATAAAATCTTGTATGCACCACGTGCGTTACTAGATCCTAACGCCCATCGGGCAACAATATTACCCTCCGGGAGTTAGGATCTATATAACGCACTTGGTACATAAATAACTATTTTAACCGTTTTAGACAACGATCTTTCAAATTGTTTTGATGTCTGATATACACATACATACATATATGTATATATATATATATATATATATATATATATATGTATATATATATATATATATATATATATTAATATATATAAAATATATATATATATATATATATATATATATATATATATATATATATATATATATATATATATATATATATATATATATATATATATATATATATATATATATATATATATATATATATATATATATATATATATATATACTAGCTGACCCGGCAAACGTTGTTCTGCCATATAAATTATTTTTATCTATTCATCTATCTGCCGATGTATATCTACCTATCTAACTATATGTCTATCTATCTAGATAGTTATCTTTTTTTCTATCTATCTAACAATCTATCTATCTATTATTCTATCTATCTATCTTTCTATCTGTCTATCTATCTGCATATATCTATCTATCAATTTATCTGACCGGGCAAACGTTCTGCCAGATAAATTATTTTTATCTATCTATCTTTCTATCTATTCATCTATCTGCCGATGTATATCTACCTATCTTTCTTTCTATCTATCTATCTATCTACCTATCTAGTTATCTATCTTTCTATCTATCTATCTAAGTATCTATCCATCAATCTATCTGAACCGGCAAGAATGTTAATCATTGGGAATATGAAAAATATATTACGACCTATTCTTAAACCGACTATTGTTATTTTCGATTGCCATCTTGCAGCCCTATTGCGGATCTGTGGATAAAATTTAAAAAAATGACATGATGCAAAAATATGGGTTGATCGTAGAAGGGTAAACAATTGGGAGTTATATGAATTTTTCTATTCTAAGTCATCACAAAATAAAAATGACAAAGATTAGAAATAATTTTATATGGTGGTTAAGTTCTCGGATTTTCTAATTTCCCGCGCAATTTTCTTAATTTTTTCTTCCAGAAGAACCTTCTGATAATAAAAAACACAACAAAAAAAGAATTTCAGAGATAATTTTATATTGTTTTTAATTTTTCTCAAATTTTCTAATTTCCCGAGCAATTTTCTTAATTTTTTCTTTCATAATAACCTTCTTCTGACAATAAAAAACACAACAAAAAAAGAATTAGTGAAATCGGTCCAGCCGTTGATTCATTTTTATATATAGAGATTTTCTAATTTCCCGCGCAATTTTCTTAATTTTTTATTTCATAAGAATATTCTTCTGACAATGAAAAACACAACAAAAAAAGAATTAGTGAAATCGGTCCAGCCGTTCAAGCGTGATGGCGGGACCAAGGGAAATAAGGATTCATTTTTATATATAGAGATTTTTTAATTTCCCGCGCAATTTTTTTAGTTTCTTCTTTCATAAGAACCTTCTTCTGACAATAAAAAACACAACAAAAAAAGAATTAGTGAAATCGGTCCAGCCGTTCAAGCGTGATGGCGGGACCAAGGGAAATGAGGATTCATTTTTATATATAGAAATTTTCTAATTTCCCGCGCAATTTTCTTGACTTCTTCTTTCATAAAAACCTTCTTCTGACAATAAAAAACACTACAAAAAAAAATTGTGAAATCGGTCCAGCCGTTCAAGCGTAATGGCGGAACCAAGGGAAATATGGATTCATTTTTATATATAAAGATTTCTATGGTATATATTGGCATGAGCTGAAATCTGGGATTGTTTTCGAAGCAGAATGACACTATCAATACTTGGGAAATTTTCTCCCACCGTCACTATTTTTATGTAGATATTTGTATGTTATAAATATTTATTCAAAGTAAATATTTCCATTCGAGCAGCTCCCATCTTCCCTCAAATATTCTATGGCTTAATATCAACCCGTTCAAGTAATAATATCCAGGAAAATCCGTTTTTAATTGATTTTGTGTTTCAGTTGACTAAATGAAAATCAACTACGGTTTTTTTTTAAATTACAGAATCAAAAATAGTAGTAAATAAGTAAATATTCAAAGAAGGTTGTTTACATTTTAACCAATAGGGAATAATAGTATGCATGAAATTGTTTTATAAAGAATTCAGGAATTATGGGATCGGGATACATTAACATAGTCGACAACAGTAAATTGCCTTCCTATATTATACGAAATTAAAATGCTTTGCATGTGTAATACACGAGCGTTTATCATTTTACAAAGTGTTCTTTACATAGCTTTTCATGTCGTATATATAATTTCAGAATATAGATATTAATCAGTGGAAAAAGAGGAATTTTAACTGTGCATACCTATATAAATTCTTTATTATAATATTTTGAGCACTTTTATGAAATTTGAAATGATCGTAGGATTATTTGAAGTAGGTAATAGGTACTCGTAGAAATTTACTAACAATAATATGTTTCGCACAATG
This sequence comes from Cynegetis impunctata, assembly GCA_030704885.1. NCBI lineage: Eukaryota > Metazoa > Arthropoda > Insecta > Coleoptera > Coccinellidae > Cynegetis > Cynegetis impunctata. The sequence continues at coordinate 144,532 of JARQZK010003757.1, forward strand.
AAAACAAATACAAACATTAAAAATTATAGGTTCAAAAAATTGTGAATTTTATTAAGATATAAAGCCAAATATCAATAATATGAGATTAGTTGATACTTTTATAAACTAAAAGCGTCGAGCAAATTGAATTTAGAAACAAATAAAAGTTCTTGTCTCTTTTACAGGTATTCCAGTATATTTTAGTAGGATTATTAGAGACATTGCCTTTGTAGAATAGACTCTAAGGGCAGGTTATTAAAACGGAATTTTCAACGTCATTAAATAAATGTTCCTGAAATACATTGTGGTTTGAATATATCAAATAAAGGGGAATAAATGATCTCAATCCTGTCATTCAGCAAGACATTACCGACACCAATGCCAGAATACCATTATACGAATATTTCTCCACTTCACAATGACACGTAACCTATAACAAATGCAACTGTAACTCAAATTCCGAAAAATATTTCTATAATTGAAAAGAATCATTGCATGGTTTTTAATTCACATTTGCATTGCTTTCAAAACCACAAATCAATACGCATATACAAATAAAGCTTGCCTTGAGAGTATTACTTTTACTTACTGTTTCTCATTTTTAGGCCTAGAATTTATTTGCCAAGTGTCTATACTTTAGAGTGTAACGTGTGCAAAGAACTTCGTTCCAAAAATTATTATGGATCCTGATCTAGTCATCTTAGTTCTCTTTATTCGTATTCACAATCTCAATCGTTTCTTCTCGAACACTCAGTGCGTTAGTCTTACCAATTTAACATTTATAAGCACACAAAGAACAAGAAGCCATTAGAATACAGTCTTCCTTCTAAATTATCTTCATTGTATTCTCATATCATAGTAACAAGATCCATGAATAAACAATTAAGCTAGAGCAACAAACAAGGAGAGAAAGTTCTCTCTCCAATAAAGGAAGTAACTATTTTTATTTACTTATGTAGGTAGTTGAACTTGGGACATCAGATTTAAGGCCTCATATGTTCTGATTCAGATCCAGTATTTCCATATAGGTAATGCAATAGTTATCTGTTCCATTATTCCTTACTGATTTGAATTTAGAGGAGTTTTGTAAACGTTCCCGGTGTATATAAGGTAGCTGCAGAAGATAATCTACATAACGAATTATTACTCTATTCATATTTTTTGATTGTTCGTTCTTTGTAAGATGTATCTCCACATACACTGAGAAAATTTGTTTATCAAAAAATTAATTAGATATCAACCTTTACGAATCAGACTACGTGGGTAGTTTCATAAGTCAGTTCTTTCAAAGCAAATAAAGACAATTCCTTAAATTCAATTATCAGCATAATAACAACCGACACAATATATTAAGTATAATGATATTTAAGCTTTTCTATGCCTTCTGGAAAAAAAATGTTGTCAAAGTTTTGTTTCAATTTAGTAATGTATCCTCTATAATTAAAAGTAAGGTTACAACGAAAATTTCTCTGGGGTTACGGTTATACATGTTCCAAGATTGTTGAGATGTGTTACAGGGCATAATTTTTATCATTTCAGCTGACAAATGCGGTACACATTCAGCTGAAAACTATATTTTAATAATAATAGTGAAAATGATAAGGCTTTTATTTCCTACAGGTAAAAAGAAAACCCAGTTACAGGAAATATTCTTAAATAACTAAATAAAAGTTCACACAAGCGTCTTCAAAATATTAGTATTACAATAAATAAACATTAATTTTAAATAACAACAAAGAAAAAGAACATTAGGATAGTAAGACAGTTTCATAGCTCCGACTTGAGAAACGATAAAACCCCAATACAATGTATGTGTACCTATAGATACAGATACTCGATTTATGGCTGCAAATGTATAAAAAGTTCATATCACAACTACCAGAAACCTCATTGAATAAGGAAGACATGTGTCTAATTGGCGATATGTATAAGAGTATTGGTTCTTGGAGTGCCCAAGAAAAATAGATCATTACATCTCGAGCACCGCCTAGGCACCAAAAATTCTACCATGGTCAGAAGAGGGAAGCAGTCAATACAACCATGTGATTGATTATACAAAAATTTCAAAGAGCGTAGCTTTCTGGTGACTTCAACCGATTGTAGCCTAAATATGTTCAATAAGTTATTCTGATTGAATCCTCTAGATGGGTAAACACCATCCTTTCCACACCAGATACTTAATGAACCTCCGCTGCGCTGACTCCAAATGATACCTGTAGATAGGATGCCAAATCATACAACCAAAATTCAATCTGCTCTTCACTAAAGAATTAAATAATTGCAAAATAGTTCCCGTATCCTGAAAGTAATTGGCATTGCGCACAATGAAACCATAAGTTTTAAATGCAGCCGAGAGCGTAGCATTTATATGAGGAACCAACGAGAAACGTTGATTTTTTTGGGGGTGTTGAATGCTTGATATAAATAACAATATGTGAGTATAGATGGATAAAAAGAATAACCCTCCGGATAGGAGGGCACCTTCTCAGTCATATTTTCAAGAACATAGTTATGGTTGTGTACATAACACCTGTCAGTTACTCGTGCTGTGCACAAGGCTTTATACAGAAAAGAAGCATTACCAACTCACTTCTGAAAATTAATCTACGACAACTGACAGAGTGAAGATGAATTGCAAACTTTTTATAAACTTGCTAAATATAAATAATAAAAGTTTCAAGTGGTTTTTTAAAGAGATGCTCTTGATGAAAAGTATGAAGGATCATTGAATTATTAAAATAAATCGCACAGCCAATATTAATTAATTTTACCTTTCCCCGGTGGAGTTTTCAACTATGTCAAATGAATTTTTTTTAGAAACTGATCAAAACACTGAAATACGATATTCTTTGAAGGGTAAAGTACATTTATTCACGGTATAAAATTATCTACTCTGTCACTTCCAGCAACACTCTATGAACGTTGTGAACTTCTATGGCCAGCGTTCCGTTACCAATCGCGCATAATTCAGTTCAAAAAGTTGCGTGTCCAACCCCGGGTCCATAATTCAAGTCCGTAAAACAAACACGGTAACGTAACATGGTATTAATTCACAGAACTACACCCGCATCATAATAAAATCGAACTTTGCACGCGTCTTAGCGTTTGAAATAAATCTCGTCGTTTTCTCTCTCTCTCCGTCTAATCTCTCTCCGCTATAAATTTGCAAGTCCGTTTATTATACACGTAATCCGTAAAAGATGTTGCTTCGTACCAAGCTGTTTCTGTTTTTTTTTCGAATCGATTAGTTGGCCAGGCGTTGGGATTGTTCGTAGTTTTGACAGTCAATTTTTGGAAAAAAGTTACGATCTATATCCCAAGTGATTTATCGTCGCTCGAAATATATCTAACTAGTAAAATTTGGCATCATCGCGTGAACCATTCCATCTTTTCGTGCTCTTTTTGCATTGATAACACTCTGAGCGTATCTTCAATCTAGTTCCATTTAATGCAACCCTAGTTTTAGTAAAGTTATCATTGATCTATCAATCATTTTGACGTTGTTTTCATGAACCTGTGATTTCATTGGAACGAAATTATTTGCAAATGAAAGGTAGGCTTGAAACTGTGTCCAACACGACTGACACGCGATTGACACGACAGCGTTGCCAGCTGCGCTCATCTAAGTATTTTAGTGGAAATTGAGTATAGCAATGATGAAGTCAAGTAGGTACCAATATTTTAATAATTTTAGATACTCTATACAGTTCGTAATTAGTCCAAAGTTTTATAATAATGAAGAATAAAATGTTTATTTATAAATTTCAAATATATATTAATTTTATTTTCATTACGATTCATTCATTCAGCTTTTCCATTCAATTAGGCTCTAAGGTTATTAATTTCTTTTCCGTCGACCTCTAAATAAAAGCTTACTTTAACGTACACGAAATTGATCATTAATGACCCATTTTAGTGTGCAATTTCTCCTATTTTAATGTATGATTGTCATGGGCAACCAAACACAGAAGTATTCAGCACGGAATAGTTGAATTATTCTGTGTCTGTACTGTTATTCCACAGAGAAAAGGAGTTCATAATTCAAATCGAAAAATTTAACTATATAAAAAATAAAGTAGAAACTGCGGAAAAATTTTTATGCAATAATCGTTCGAAAGTAAATAACACTTCAGCTTCCACCAGTTCCACATATTCCTTATCGGATATTGTAGGTAATGTTAACTATTCAGAATGTCACATGTCTAATATTCCATCTATGAATTTCTCAAATTGTTCCATGGGGAGCATAAATATAAATATATCGAAATGAACATAGAAATTTATATTGTGTCAAGTGTATCTGTCATGCAAAATAAAAATTCATTTCAATCAAGAATTTATACTCAATTCATGATGACGTCGACGGAAAAATCTTGTAATAAACTCGTTTATTAATGTAGCGATTAATGGTCTCGAACTATTAATTAAAATATCTCAACCATTAATCGCTGTCATTAATAAACTAGTTTATTAAATAACTATTATTGTACCTGCTATTTTATACGTAATATTCCGGAAAAGAAAATTTGTACCTTCCCAAAACACAACTCATCTTTTTAGTAGTATATTATCCCATAAAATACATACTATTGCAGTGTATCGAAGGAAAGCAGTCTGGTGAGGGAGTATTTTTTTCATCCGTTACATCCCGGTTATGGAGGGTAGAAGTAAGGAGGACCATCTCTGTGTATGAAAAAGTGTCCGTCAAAAATCGTCAAATTGGTGGCGCCACAATAGCAAGTGGGTACATTTCAAATGACGCGCTGTTGTCATATTGAATTACTTTTATTTACCTCATTAACAAATTCTTACCAACAGATTCATCGTACTCTGTAGATTTAGGTTCAATGTTATGCGCATCTTTTATGGCGATTTGAATATCACGATGAGTCGATTACAGTTTTACACATTTTAAACAGAAGAGCGGCATTTTTGGACTAGTGGGTATCTTAAAAAATTTTGGAAGACGAACTGAGTTCCATGGAAAGAAAATACAGTGACTCAAAAATAAACTAATTCAATAAACTAATAAATAAGATAATAAAAACACCCATTCAAAAATAAACTACATAACCTAGCTTTCAAACTTCAAAATCCCAATTACAAAAGTTGGCAACAGCGCGGCATGGAATCCCTTCCTATTTCATGCTCTCTTGCTATTCTGGCGCCACTCTGGAGGGTTTTGGAACTGTTTTCCAATATGAGATGGTCCTCCTTACTTCTACCCTCCATAATCCCGGTACATATTGAAATTTTATACCTGGGATTGTTTCCATGGCAGAAAAAAAGTATAAAAATTGGGGTACATGTCTGCAACTGCCGTCATTTTTACGTAGATCCTTCCCGGTACACATTTGACATCTCCAGCGATTCGTACCACACCATTAAATGAGCTGAATATTAACCTAGCTGCATTTCGTGGTGACTATTCAGTACGCGATGCACTTTGCGATTTTTTTTACAATAGAGGGTTGGAATTTGAGTATGTGGATTGAGTTGATGTTGAGGTGCGTTTCTTCGTTGGTTTCACCTTTTTTCCTCAACCACGATGCACTTCGCGAATTTTTTTTTCAGCAAAATGAATTATTCTGTACTTTTTAATTCTATATTAAAACTATGGTTAAAAATAACAATTTACACATTTATTATAAGAAATAACGCATGACGCACGTTTCGATGGAACTTCACCTTCTTCAGATGCTAATGGCAAACTAACTATGATTCTCTGTTATATCGAAAACAAGAAATGACAAATTATGTAGAAGGGGTAAATACAAAGATGTTTACAAATAATTATTAGAAAAGGAAAAACCAATGCTGAACTGCTAGTCAGGTAATTCGGTAATTTTGAAAAGCCCCCTTCTTAATCTTTTCAAAATTACCGAACTACGTGACTAGCAGTTCAGCATTGGTTTTTCCTTTTCTAATAATTATTTGTAACCATCTTTGTATTTACCCCTTCTACATAATTTGTCATTTCTTGTTTTCGATATAACAGAGAATCATAGTTAGTTTGCCATTAGCATCTGAAGAAGGTGAAGTTCCACCGAAACGTGCGTCATGCGTTATTTCTTATAATAAAAGTGTAAATTGTTATTTTTAACCATAGTTTTAATATGTTCATTAATTTACACCAAGTATCGGCCCAATCAATCCACTTTTTAAAACTGTTTACTATAAGAATGATTTTTCAAAATATGACTCAATTCGTTCGAATCGTACCTCGACGCGATGCATTTCGCGCAAAAAATACGACTTTTAGTGATGAAGCTCGTCTGCTCACGTGTTTTTTTTTTTTAATAACGTACTCATTTAAAATGGCTGTTTTGTAATTCGTTTGATTTAATTGAAAGGTTGAAATAGGTAATAGAGGAAAAAATGGTAGGTAATATGGAACGAGCTCATAATATGGACGCCGCTCATTTCGAAAAAATAACTGGGACATCTATGTGAAACTATTAAACTACGAGTACAACGGCTTCAAAGACCGCAAATTAGTGTTATTATATAATTGATGTAATTATTATAGTGAACCAACTTAACGTTTTGTAAAAATGTCATTAACAAATTTATTCGGAAGAGTAGACTGCCATTTAACAGTTAGTTGCGAGTGCTTCTAACCTACGTTTCATATTTTTTTATCATTCATGAAATTTCAGTACTAATTTATTTTTTAATATATATACTTATCGGTTCAAGCGAATAGATTGCAGCGATTATTCAGCTAGAAAATTTCATAACGGTATTCAACATTTGACTTCAAACTACATCGTATGAAATCACTGTAGATATGATCAGACTTGATTCTTTTGCTACTGAAAATGAGACATATTTATTATATTTGTTACTCTGTTAAATCATTCCAAATAGAAGTAATATACGATGGTTATATGTAGAAACCATAGGAAACACGACATTCATGTAAATAATAACCAACTGAAAGGTACAGTTATTTAAATATCTAGGATCTTACTAGAAGACAGTAGACTAGAAACAGAAACTACCAATAGAATAGCAGCGGGTACAAAACTCTACTATGCAATTAAAAACCCCTTCTTAGATAAAAAAGAAGTTACGCAAAACACCAAAACGGCTGTATACCGCTCGATATTTGTGCCTGCCTTAACTTACAGCCCAGAGTCTTGGTGTCTCACACAAGGAAATGCGAGTAATCTGCAAACAATAGAAATGAAGTACCTAAGAATAGTTCTGCGTAAAACTAGACAAGACCGCATAAGAAACCAAAATATAAGGCAAAGTCTTCAAACCACTCCACTAAATCAATATATAACTCAAGCACAAATGAGATGGTTCGGACATTTAACCCGCATGAAAGAGACCAGAATATCCAATATGGTGTACGAAACTCATAACACTGGATTCAGAAATATCGGAAGGCCTAGACGAAACTGGCAGAAAGAAATTAGGGAAAAGCTGGAGACCAGGGGAATTAGCTGGACAGAAGCAAAGGAAACAGCTTTAAACAGAACGGCATGGAAATCTCTTTGGAAAAGTCTCGACGCCTAACAGCAAAAGAGATCTCAGAAAAAGAAGGAGAAGAAGTGAGAAACACTTATAAAAGCTGTATTGATTCTGATGTTTTGATCAGTAAAAAACTAAGTTCATAATAAAATTTAATATTTTTGATTTCTACATATCTATATGAAAATCTGAATGTCATTTATATCATATTTCATAACATATTTGGTTTACGTCGATGAATATTAATTCCAAACTATCTTTTTTAACTCATAATATCTATGAGTAGGTACGCGCTTTGAAGAAAACATAGCTCTATTCAAATTGGATTTACCATGACGAACAGAGAATATATGTAACTAGAAATAAGTTATAAATGTTGAATTAAATTTTAAATTGCTCAACAAATCTCGTGAACCAAGCCGACTCTCTGACTTGCTGGACAAACAACGTCAATCTTATTAATTCCTAGTATTTGTTTCTAATTTCGTCAACTTGCTTGACTTAGTTGAAAGAAATATGATTTTTATTAAGTGTCCTGAAGCAAATTTTTCAATTGTGCTTGAGCAACAATATTTCAATATTTTTGTAGCTGTTTTCATCCCATTTTTTATATAACACATCCTGTAATTATAACAGTTTAAAATACCGCTGAACTAAACATAGAAAACCCATTGATACAACATGCTCCTGATTTTGAAATTTATTATGGTCATAAAAATTTAATGAGCCAAGCAATAAATACACCAATTTAAGTAGCACTTTAAAATTGTTAAATCTCTCAAATCCAAATTCAGAAATGCGAAGGAAGTTCTACGTAGATACACCTCTCTTGAGAAACGTAATAAAAATGGGAAAACTCGAAAGTTGATCATGCTATAAATCGACTCATATAAAAGCAGTGAATTTGAGTTTGCCTATAACTATTATAGGTTATAGGCGGAATTAAATAGGGAAAAAAACCCTATTAATTTCAGAAACTTTCTCAAAGAATGAATATGAATTATTTGAAACTTATTATTTTCAAAAGATTCATTTTGTAAGGCATATATGAGCGATACTAGAAAATCAGATTGAAGGTTGGCCAACGCTTCTTCTGGATTCTCTAGGTCTCCACTGCATCAGTGTTTTCGTCCATTTGATGTTATTTCTTGCGACGTGGCCTGCCCATTGCCACTTCAGCCTCGCCACTCGCTCCACCACATCTGTGATTCTTGTTCTCCTTCTGACCTCTTCGTTTGGTATATGGTCCCTCAAGCTGATCCCCAACATGGCTCGTTCGATGGCTCTTTGGCAAACTCGAAGACGATTTGCGCTGCTCACTGTAAGGGTAGCAGTTTCAAGGCCGTATGTCGTCACCAGTAGGATGCAGGTGTCGTGAACCTTCCTCTTGAGGTTTATGGGGACTCTAGGGTTTCTCAGAATGTAGCTGAGTTTCCCGAACGCTGCCCAAGTTAAGCCTATTCTCCTGGTGACCTCGGCTGTTTGGTTATCTTTTTCAAGCTTGATGTTGTGTCCCAGATATACGTATTCTTCGACTTAGGCTTGCTGACTAGCATTCAGGAGGTCCTGAGATCACCTGTTTTTCTCAGAGGTTTCTTCATTGCAAAGGTAATTCACTGCCATACAGACTTCCAAAGGCGAATCCTGGGCCAGTTTTCATCCGCTCTCCAACCGATCTTCCATAAATTAGCCGATCAAGCCCATCTTTAATGCACTTAAACATCTATCTTCTGAACTTGATGAAGAAGTTCCTGACAATAACTTAAGCATTCCACCCTCCTTACACATACTTGAGCGAAGGATGAAACTCGTGGCCTTCATTTTCAGTCTTTTCTCAAAGTTTTAACCACAAAATATGGTGTTTTTCAATATCGAAGTAAATTTAAAATATATATTTATCATATATATATATATATATATATATATATATATATATATATATATATATATATATATATATATATATATATATATATATATATATAAACTCGCTAACCATGTTATTCAAGAAGTAAGGGTTCAATAAGGATTCAATTTTCATTCTTTGCGGAATTGGAGATGGGTGTTGATTTATGAGGACACAGTATGGAAATGAAGAATCTGTTGAATTTATTTTCTTTTAGTTTCTGACATCCTTTAATTACTTTTTTAATTATTCTCTTGAATTATAATGTAGCGTAGGAGATTTATGAATAGATGATCTTTTAATATAATGTACCCAATATAAAAAGGTATTTCTTGAACTGTTATGCAGAAACTAAATTAAGCACCTATCTTCCCACTTTCATGTCAGTCAATTCAAAATAAAAGATTTTGATTGATCTAACTATTATCCTCGCAAAATTTCAGACTCTCATTTCCACTTTCACACGCATTCCGAATTCACATTCATTATATTATTCGTTCCGTTATGATTAATATATTTTTAATTTCCCAGGCAGCACTTCGCTTGTTCTCTAAATTGATTCGACCATTAAATCATTTCTTATGGGGCCCATAAATTGAGTCATTTATATGGGTCGTGAAAATTGGAAAATTCATTCAGGCCAAAGAGCGGCGAACGTAAAGTAAGTAAAATATAATAAAAATTGGAGCATTCGACAAGTTGATACCGCTATAAATCAACTCACATAATGCCTTCGAGGACGAGTTTCCATGACCATAATAGGCCAAATTGAAAAGTGAATCATTCCTTTTTCCATTATAATATGAGCGACTTCTCGGGAAATACCCTGATAGGTAAGAAAGCGCCTTCAACAAAATCCCTTGGAAGAGAAAATGCTAAGTCACACATGTCGCGAGGGCCCTACCGGTATTCCGCGGTCTTCTGAGAATTTCCAACTGCTTGGATTCGTACACAACGAGCAAATGGTGAATGTGCAGAGTCCTACATATGGCATACATTATTTTTATCATGCAGATATAAAATATGGCGCTATTTCCACGCCGTCTCTTCTTTTGTCTTTATGTTCACATTTCACATTTCGCAACGTGTAAAGGACAAAAAATAATGACATTACCCGGTTGAGGCGGCATGAGCCGAACTCAACAGGAATGACAATTTCTCATGTTTATGTAAATGTACGTTTTGCACCTTAGTTCGGTATTTTCTACTTTATAAAGTTGGGAGATGCATTGATCTACCTATTTTCTTGGATATAATGAAATTCTCTTTCGGCTGTGTGGTTTTCCAACTACGCCAGAAACATTCACTTCAACCGAATAATTTTGCTGACCATGTCAAAACTGTCTTCCATCGGTGGAAAGGTTAAGTTCAAATATTCGAATGCTGTCATCTATACCATCTTCCATTCATAAATACCAGCTGTAAATAGTTGATGGAATCCGTCGTTACTACGTGATAATTTAACATGATGATTAAAAACAAATCTTGAATTTACTACGTTTATTATCTCAAAAATACTTTTAAAAATATTGCTCTGCGATTACAATTTCGGTCACTAGACCATCATCGGGTAGATTGAGTTAAGCACTGAATACATAATTATAGATTTGCGCTTACGGGTGGGAAAGAATTATTGCAGGTACCTACCTAAATAGACAAGAGGAACACATTTCAAGAAGGGCTAATACATGTGGATTTCCCAAATTGGTACAATGAAATGTTCTTAGAAAAATCATTATTGTTTGAATACACTAAATATAGGAGAATATATCGGAGAAGCAGGTAGAAGGGTACTTAAGTGTTTGATTTCGACGACTGAATTGCGGTCAAGCCCTACGTCCCGGGGGGTCTTGGATGGTTAATCTTTTTATCTTAAATCTCTATACATATCATGTATTAGGCGGTTAACCAGAAATATGGTAATAATTGGCCTAACGAAGTTGTTGACAAAAATTCAAAGAAAAGGAAAATGATAATCTGTCTCAAAGGGAAGGGGTGACGTATAAATTTAAAGTAATCACCAAAACATTTTAGTTTGTCTCTTAAATTTATAGAGACAGTATGGAATTCCAACATATGTTGAGCGAAGGTGGCAATCCCTTGCTAATTTTTGAAAATCAAAAGTTTCGGAAGTATCGAGATTTTAAAAAATCTGGTGAAGTGGTGTGGTGTTGTACCAACAAAACGTGTAATGCAAAAGTGAATACTTTGAACGCTATATTTTCAAAAAAATGTGGAGAACATAAACACAGCAGCTACTTCAAATTATTCAAATTGCTGGAAGATAAATGTAAATGTTCAGGGCAAAATTTGAACCCGAAAACTATTATAATCGATTTTGAAGAAGCCAAAGTAACCGGTTGTCGTTTTCATCTTGCTCAGTCTTGGTAAGTTTTATTACATATTATGATGTATACTGATGAAATAATTATTGTTTTGAACTATTATAAGGTGGCGTAAAATACAAAATCTTGGTTTAAGTTCAGAATATAAGAACATAGATTCTGAAATAGGACAATGGCTAAAACACGTCTTTGGATTAACTTTCCTTTCACCAGATGAAGTGGGAGATTGTTTTGTAGAAGATTTTATATCAGATAAACCTACTGGAGACGATAGAATTGACAAATTTGTCGATTATTTAGTGGAAACTTACATCGATGAAGATTCGAAATTTCCACCAGTCATTTGGGCGGAATGTACCGGAAGCATTTACCGGACAACAAACGCTTGCGAATCTTTTCATTCAAAATTTAGCAGAACCTGTAGCTCTCCGCACCCCAACATTAATCTTTTAATTTACAACAAAATATTTCAGTTCAATAAAAAAGAAATTAGTAGGTATAATTTTGTAACATGTGTTAGTTATAAGTTTAGTGAAGTAGTTTTATGATGTATATGCATGTAGATGTACGTCTTTAGTATTGCATAATTTCTATATGTTTTGTATATTATATATATATATATATATATATATATATATATATATATATATATATATATATATACATATATATGTATATATATATACATATATACATATATATATATATATATATATATATATATATATATATATATATATATATATATATATATATATATATATATATATATATATATATCTTTATAAAAATTAGAATTTACATTTTTACTTTCAATTTACCCTCTTACCCCTAAATAAGTTTCTAACCGCAGTTCGGTTGGAGATTAGGACTCCTCAGGTAGGCACAACAATTTTGACCGCAATTCAGTCACTCTCGCAAAATCGACCGCAATTCGTGTGCACCGAATATATCAAGTCAATCTGGTCGTTCAGCAAGATATCTTTTGCGTTATGATTGAGTTTAAAAATTTCAAATGATTCTAAGTAAGTAAATTTGGTCCCTTTCGGTAATTTGTGCATAATTTCAAAGTTATCTATTTGTGGAAATGATTTGAAAATGATGAATTCGTTTTATTTTTCAAAACAGATTGTTGGTGTTCTTTAAATCTTGTCTTGAACGATCGACCAGTCTGACCTATATACACTCCTTTACATACAGGACAAAACAACCTATAAACTCCTGAATTTTCAAATTTTGAAGTGATATCTCTATTGATTTAAAGTGATATCTTATTCAATGCCAAAGATATCACTTCAAAATTGCGCTTTTAGGAATGAACAAACATTAGGCAAATTCAAATCTCCTTTGCATTGATAATTAGGTACTCTATTAACATTCCAACGCATTGTTCGAAATAATTGGTATATTTGGATGATTATTGTTGAAATCATAACTTGAAGTTGCCATCTGAAAGTAAAAACTATACCTATAAGTTCATTTATTTCCAAAATAGTAGCGTTTTTTTGTTAAAATATATTCACCATAAGTTAGGCCATATCGTCTCCTTCTAAAGTGAATTAGTTGATCTTTTCACTGTTGAAGAAAAATTTTGATTTCCTTACTGTATAACCAACCTTCTTTTCTTTTAAAAATGCGATAACTTTCGGGAACGTAGCTATGTTTACATTATTATTCAGTAATATTATATTTTAATTTTTTAATTGTATTTTTTTAGCTTAAAGTACCTTTGAAAATGGAGTTCTCCGTTACACTTTTACTATATTAATTCATGTCTGGAACTAATTGTAAAAGTTTTCATACCTAAACCAATTCAGAAAAGTTCAACATCCTCAAAGAAAAGTTATCGGGGAAGTGGGTACTTTCCGGTTAATAAAATAGATTACTTCAACAAATATATGAATATATGAAGAAAATAAGAGAATCAACGTCAAAAGTATAAGTAATGGAATAACGAAAATATTCTATAGTCCCACTTTTTTCTTAACACAGCACTAATATGAATTTTTAATAGAAATGTTTATCAATTCTATCGAAAACAACCTGAAATTTGTGAGTATTCTATGTGTAATTATAATAACAATATCATGAAATGATATCATTCTTTCTATGATTTACAAAATGAAGATTTTGAATTTAAGTTCCACGAAACAGTGGAGATCAATAAACATGATATTTTCGTAGTGGTCATTTAAATCTTTATGGTTCACGAATGTCAAATTTGTTAACTATTCAATTATCTATCAGGAAGTAATTTCGGCAGGAATCAGGCCAGATACTTGAAGGGGTCATGAAAACTCTAAATTCAGCTTGAGGTTTTTGTATTTATTCTGAGTATTTCAGGTCGAAAGGAGCAAATGAAATAAAATATTAAATTTTTATGTAAGTAATACATTAGGTACTTCACTAAACCGAAATCGAATACAAAATACTTAATAATAATAAAACTTTTAATATTTTTAAATGCATCTATCTGAATTCGTGAAAATAAATATGGCTAATGGGGGGGGGGGGTGCGGCAAGAGTGAAAAGAATAATTTAATTGTTTCCATTTGTAATTCTTTTTATCGTTGTATTCTCATCGATCCATATGTTTTATAGAAAATGATCTGGTGCTATATAGGTATTAATATAATAAATATTTTTGCAGACAAGTTATCAAAAATAATGCAACATAAGACGTTAAGGATAGTCTATTACGCTTTATTTAATAGTGTGCTCAACTATGGTATAATAGCTTGGGGTGGAGCTTATTCCAGGCAAATCTCTTTGCTGCAAAGAAGGCAGAATAGAATTTTAAAAATAATCAACAAAAAAAACTTCATATATGAAAATCAACCTTGCACAATAGAACAACAATTTTCACTTGAATCTTTACTATATCATTATGTAACTTTATCAGAATTATGTTCAAAATCAACAAGTGCAACTAGAAATAAATCTATACAATTGCCAAAAAGAACATTAGAAATAAGTAAAAAAAGATCTTATATCAAAGCTATCCTAGTCTTCAATGCATTACCTAATGAACTAAAAAATATTGAAAATAAAATTAAAAGAAAAAAGCAGCTGAAAGAGTATATTAGATGTAATAATATTTAATTGTGCATCAGGTGACGACTGTGATACAAACTAAAGAAGATTTTTAAAAAATATTTAAAGCCTAGTTTTTTAAGTTATTTAGAGTTAATTATATTAGTTTTTAGTTTAGTTTTAATTACCGGCCTCACGCACAGGTAACTTTGATTACCTCTGTGAGGATATACTATTTATATTAGTCTTTATAAAAAACTGGTAATAAATACAATACAATACAATACATTCATTATGTGTTTATGAAATATTTGTCCGTGATATTCAGTACCTTCGGTGAATTTGTTGAATGGGCGGTTTCTATATTTTTTGAAGGTTTCTTGGATATGTTCTCCTGGGCCTTTCGGTTGCATGCAGTTGTAACAATTTTTCTCTGCGATCTGGTCTATGAAATTCACTCCTGGTTACCTACTGCATATTTGGCACTAACAGTATATTTCTTAGCTAAATACTTCAAATTGTTCTTGAAACATCTCCAACGCACTTCATCTTTCTTTAATGCTAAAAGAAAGAATTTTATATAGCACATTTAAAATTGGTATAAACGATGGCTTCTGTCATTTTTTTCGAATAAGGTTGATAGAAGCATTTCAAATCTTTCTTTATACCTATATATATTTTCGAATAAATTTATAGCATACTTAGTTTTACGATACAAGATTTATTTTCCTAATACAATTTTTGTCAAGTTTTCAAGATATGAGTTGTAGGTACAAAGATAAAGGTTCCACAAAAGATATAAAGATTATTTGAATATCCTTCCTAGTAAATTTTTAGAAAAGTTCCTGAAATGTTTATTTAATATCAATTTGGTTATTCTATTCCACACTGAAGGTTAGGTGATTTTTCAGTAAATTCGCCCTTATCTTATCCAATGGCTAATACGGTTCAATTCTGATAAAATATCTTGAATTTCTTTGATAAAAATCGATGAATATTTAAAATGTTTGTGTTTGGACCTGACTTTTTCACCAGATAGTCATTAGTTAATGAAGTCAAATACGAAAATTAAATCGTATCTGACCATTAAATTTTATGTAGTTAATATACTGCGCTATGCTGATTCCATTATATATCACACTTAATAACATCAGGATGATATTACATCGTCTTGTTGACATTTCCTTTCGCCGCAATGAAATATTTAGGAACCAAGAATATTCAGCATTCAACTACCTAGCTTACCTACTCTCATGTGTGCACACGTGTTGTTGACCTGAAGTTGTTATTAAACGTGACCCTGCAACCGTTGCTCTACAGCTTGCACTGTTGCCGCTCCAGACCCAATAAGATGATTGCTTATTTAAGGAGACGGCCATCTTACAATAACCGAACGTCGACTGCCAGCAAGATATCAAAATGAACTCATTTGCATGAAAGACTTGTCTCGTGGATCGAAAGTCGGCTCCGGTCATTGAAATAACACCGGCAGGTGCGACGTTAACCTTCCTGTGCCCGTAGATATGGCAACGAGGCAGTAGCCACTTTTTGCCTCTTTCAAAACCGGTCGTCCGTTATATTCTACCTAGAATCGAAGTGAGTGTATCTGCGGCTAAAGGTGTACGAGTATATCTGAAAGGTGCAGAAAGGGAATAGATATTAGTATTTCTATGCGTTATTTCCACATGGATCAGATATTACATTCAGTTCTATTAATCTCTTAATTATACATTAATTCCTATCTGTGCAAGTTGTAGTTATATAGTATTATCATACTTGCATCCAAACAAAAGTCTATTTTTATTCTTTGATATGTTTCATTCCTTGTTATCATCTATCTATTATGCAGTTATGCTTTCTTAATATGAATAAGTGACAAATACCGATGTATCACGTAACTAGTAGAATCCTTTCATCTATTACAAATCTTATAGTGCGTTTCCACTTTCCACCGAAATTGTTGGCAACCTAAGTATTTCCAACTGTTAGAAACTTTCCAGAAAATCACCAACTTTTGTTTCCATTGTGTCCACACCGAGTAGAAAACTAGAAGAATTAAGATTAGTCTAGTATGTTTATTTATATAATTTGAAAAAATTAGCAATCTGATTCACTATTAGGTATATAGGTGATTATTATAAACAATCTATAAAAGTTTTTTTCAGCACTCAATAGCTGATAAAACATTTTTTAGTTGTATTTTCTCTCAAAATACAGTATAGCGCACTTTATCGAAAGTCAGCACCACGGTGCGAGAGTAGTTTATAAATTCGTTTTAGAACTCCCTGTACTACGATTTACAAATTTGTTTTTGTCATATAAATATATAATATATATACATATATATATATATATATATATATATATATATATATATATATGTTGTTTAAACAAAAAAATAAGCAAATAGGTAACACTAGTATCAAAATTGACAATACTGAATTAGAAAGAGTTGAATGCATCAAATATCTTGGCCTTGTTATTGATGAATCACTAGGCTGGGAAAAACATCTAAGAAAGCTAACTGAAAGAACTTTTCTTGTGATTCCGGTCATTTATAAGTGCAGATCATACCTAAATAAAAAAACTAAATATCTAATTTATAACGCATTTTTTCTGACTCACTTCCGATATTTGATACCTGTCTGGGGTTCTTGTTGTAAGACTGCCTTTGAAGGGATGCAAGTACTTCAAAACAAAATACTAAAGATTTTATTCAATTATAACGTGCTGACTTCCACCGAACAATTATATAAAGATTTAAACATCGATAAATTAAAAGCGATACTAAAATTGGAACAATGTAAATTAATACACAAAATCTTGTATGGAAATCAAAAAACGAATACAAATTTTACATGTGCAAATGAGATACATACCTATAGTACGAGAACACGTAATAATCTGTATTTAGAATCTAGTAGAACCGATATTAGTTTGTTCAGTCCTGTGCATTGTGCTATTCGATCTTTTAATGAGTTACCAGATAATTTGAAAACAATTCGGAACTTTAAACATTTTCTAAGGAATCTAAAATTACACATAAAAAAAAAACTTAATTTAATACAATGTACCTGTCTTGCTGTGAATGCCTGAATAGCCAGTTTATTTTTGTTGGTATTTAAACTTTAATTTAGTTATAATCTCGGGGCCAGTATTTATACTGTTTAGAGATGTAAAGTTAGGATTGAGGATTATTGTAATGAGATCAATAAAGAGTTTTAAAAAAAAAAAAAAAATATATATATATATATTGGATTGATTGGGCCGATACTTGGTGTAAATTAATAAACATATTAAAACAATGGTTAAAAATAACAATTTACACATTCATTATAAGAAATAACGCATGACGCACGTTTCGGTGGAACTTCTCCTTCTTCAGATGCTGAAGAAGGTGAAGTTCCACCGAAACGAGCGTCATGCGTTATTTCTTATAATGAATGTGTAAATTGTTATTTTTAACCATTTTTTTAATATTATATTATATATATATGTATATATATATATATATATATATATATATATATATATATATATATATATATATATATATATATATATATATTTCAATGTGAGGAGTGAAAGCATAAGATTTATAAATTAAAATAATTAGGACCGGTGGTTTCGAAATAATCAGCTCAAATTGAATTATGATTACCTAATATCTGAATAAAATTCTTTTAGAAACTTTCTGATGATTAGATTTCAGATTGAACAATTTGATTTCAACCAATAAAGCAGTTCACAACACTTTCTCATATTTGTCTGGTTCATGGAGTGTCTAATATTATATCGTAGTTTCTATTTGTCGAATTTTCTACGGAAATAATAGACTATTGCACGTTATTGAAAGTAAACAGTCATATTTGGCATTGGTTTTTATTTGATAGACAAAGATTTTCTGAATTATTTTGATGTCTGATAATGAAAGAACATACATTTTTGTATCGCTAGGTTTAATTTGTTTATCAATATCAATTATCATTATGTATTCTTTGAATTTTTATTATGACTTTTATCTATTCATTCCTCGTGTTGATTTACCAATTCAAATATGATTAGGAAATTCTTAGAATAAACTCTCAGGTGGGAGAATATGCTGAACAAATTTTAAAGCACTCTGTAAAAATGAAGGACATACTGATAAAAATTATATATTCGGAAATGTCTATGAGCAGCTTCAATAAATAATATGAATAAAAATAACATTTCTATGGAGAATTTTACTACAATTCCAATGAATTGAAATATAAAACTGAATATTTTTCCCGGAAGAGCCTACCTCAAGATGATGAACGCAAACACTCAAAGTTGACAAGAAGAGATAAAGGTAGGAATACCTCAGAATTTACCTGCCCAGAAAGTTTCAAAAATCGACCATATGTCAATAAAGGACCCGGTGTGTCCTTTGTGCTGAAAAATGCATTTGTTCGCCCACTTTCAAATTCTATCAGGTAAAAATTTTATAATAGAGGGAATATTGGCATCGGGTTTCTCATTGCCCGAAAGAATGAAGCCGGCATACCACTGAAATAGAATATTATATTTATATGAATTCAAATATTTATCTTTAACTATAAACAGAGGTACACTACACTTATGAATTTCAAACTAATCTTGCATATTACTACTTGCCTAATAATAATAACAATAATTGATATAAATATTCCCAATTATAAAATAAATCAATTGAAAAATATTTAAAGCAGTGTATTGAATCGTAAATATTTTGTGTTTCTTAAATTTCTATAGAATTTGAATAGTTTACTTAAGGAAAACATTCTTATTCTTCACAGAACTTGATAATATTGCTCAATTTAGTTTTTGAAGTTCAAAAGAACTAAAATGATTAGTGCAAATTAATCAAATATTCGCCTGGTGTAGTTAGACTAATTTCGAAATAAATACTAGAGAAACATATATATGTATATACAAATATAAATATATATATATATATATATATATATATATATATATATATATATATATATATATATATATATATATATATATATATATATATATATATATATATATAAATATATATATATATTATATATATACACATATATACATGGTTTTATGTGTCTATTATATCGAAAGCTATATTAGCTATACTAAGCTTTCAGTAATGTATCTTTGTTGTTGTTAAATTCATGAATTTTTGTCATTTTTAAGTATGTTAACTGTATATATAGAACATGATCAATTTAAACAAACGTATTCAACAAAAATGCATTTAGTGAAAGTAATAAACAATAAACCATAACGAAATTAATGACTTGCATAAATAATGAAACGTGAACGTTTTAAACATAAAAAACGTATTCAACTGTACAAACATTTCAGCTTGTTTATCATAAATCTTATAAAATCACGAATATGAATACAGTACTTACAGTACTTTGCAAATTCCAATAAATTACCTCTCATTATAAACACTTAATTAGACCTATATCATAATTACAAACAGCTGGATTGTTGAGTTGAAGTTTCAATTAATTTGAATTGAGGTATGAATATGAAACTGTTTTGATAAATTACATCTTAAATCTTACAAGAATAGTGTTAATTGATCGATGAATTATTGGTGAAATATGATTAAATATTCGACGAATCTTGAAGAAAAATACAACAAAATACTAACGATATTATGAAATTTAAAATTTATAACAATTTATTTTACCAGGTTTCAGGTTTTGAGAGCATTATCAAAGAAATTTCGAAAAACTGAAAATTAATAACAATTTAGGATATACGGCCTTTCGCTTCAGAAATTTTGTACCTGTATGACATATACAGTTCTTATAATAATAATAATAATAATAATAATAATAATAGCATGAAACAATCATCAATTCAAATACTCTAGCAGGGAGTAGGGTTCTAATTTAATGAGCATATCTTTTATTTTCTTTTTGAATAAATTAAAGTTGGTAATTTTCTTGATTTCATCCGGTAACTTATTATATACTTTTATACACATATAAGAAGGATGTTTTTCAGTTAAGGTCAATCTATGCTTAGGATAATTAAAATTTAGAGTTCTTGTCTCATACTTATGGTCTGTCATATGTATAGCAAAGCTAGGTTTGTTGTTAAAGAAAAATATTAGGCATTCATACAAGTAAATACCATAGACTGTCAAGATACCATTTTTTTCAAATACTCCTCTACATGAATCAAGAACTTTCAATTTTGATATTAATCTTAAAATTTTCTTTTGTATAACAAACAATCTTTGCACCTCTGAACTAGAACCCCAAAATATGATCCCATATCTTAAAACCGACTCAAAGTTTGCATGATATACCATCTTCAAACTTTTATTATTTAAATAATTTGACAATAAACGAATACCATATCCAACCTGACAGAGCTTACGAGATAAATAATCAATATGACTAGTCCACTTTAAGTATTGGTCTATGTAAACCCAAGAATTTTGTTGACTCTTCAAGTTTTATACTTATTCCATCAATTTCAACATTATTTTCTTTATTTTTAACAGATCTTTGAGTACTAAATAAAATCACTGTAGTCTTTTCATTATTAATGATTAATCTATTAGCAGTAAACCATGATTTCAACTGTCTGAAAGCCATATCCGCTTTAATCTCCAGTAATTCAAACTCCTTATCTCCCAGAATGATATTAGTGTCATCTGCAAAACATGTTATCGCATCGAAATAATCTCTTTCCAATGTACATAGATCATTAATGAAAACAATGAATAAAACAGGACCTAGAACACTTCCCTGTGGTATACCAAATTTTGATTCCGCAAATTTAGATTTATAATTTCTTCCATTATTAGTGATGCAAACACTTTGTTGACGACTTGAAAGATATGAATCAATCCAGCCTTTTGTACTACCTCTCCAACCTATCACTTCTAATTTTACTGACAAAAATTGTCTAAAAAGGCAATCATAAGCACTTGTTAAATCTAAAAATATTCCTAATCCTAATGTATCTTCCTCAAGTATTTTGATAATTACTTCAGTAAATTGATGTAGTGCTGACTGGGTTGATCTACCTTCCAAGTAACCATGTTGAGAACTATTGAAAAAACTACATTCCTTCAAAAACAAGAGTAACCTATTACAAAAAGCATGTTCAAATATCTTTGAATAACTCGATAACAGACTTATCGGCCTATAACTATCCATTGAAGTCACATCGCCTTTCTCATATAAAGGTTTGATTGTATAAAATAGATTTTTTTATTTTTACTTACTCTGGTATCGATGTTTCGTTGAGTGTGTCCTATATAAAAAGCATCACAATCACTTCACCGATCGGTTGTGTCTCATTATTATTATTATCATAAAATTATATTTATATATTGCGCCTATATTATTCAATCGCCATTTCAACAACTGAAAAATATTTTCCAATATTTACTCTAGATTTAAGTCTACGTGTTCCCAATTGTTATTCAATTTTGCCCAGAATAATATGAATGCAGTGAAAACAACATTTTGAATTATATGAAAACACAGGACTAAAATAATGTGAATGCAAGGAAATAGTTTATGCAAAACATATATGCCAATAATATTTCAATACTCATTGCATTAGAAATTGTATAATTAACTGTAACAAATATAAAACAAATAATATTCACAATACTGAATATATAAAATGCATCATCTGCATTTCAAAACTAGACCGAACATTACTTTCGATGTCAAATGGTAAAAACTAGCTTTTTATACATCTTTTTGAGAAAGTCAAAAATGTTAGAGCTGATATGAAACATTCAAGTAGATATTTAATTCTTCTAATAAACTACATTAACTCAAGTCCAAACAACCCATATTCATCAATTTTATCCACTCAAAGAACCACACCTTCAAATACATTGCAGTTTGGTAATACCAAAATTAACTTAGGTGTTGTGTATCATTCTCCTAAGGGAAACCATGTAAAGTTCATAAACGATTTCAAAGAACTATGTGACAAGATTACCACAAAGAGTGGGCGTTTAGTTATTGTAGGTGATTTTAATTTTCATTGTTTGGTTAATAGTTTTTATGGAAATAAATTTAAGGAGTCAATAATGAAATTTGGTTTGGAACAAATCATAAGTGAACCGACAAGATGTACATCTGCAAGGGAAACTCTGGTGGACTATGTAATTACTAATGATTCCAAGATTATTGCGAAGGTACACAAAGTTCCGAAGATAACTGATCATGATATCCGGTGCACACGAATTGCGGTCGATTTTGCGAGAGTGACTGAATTGCGGTCAAAATTTTTGTGCCTACCTGAGGAGTCCTAATCTCCAACCGAACTGCGGTTAGAAACTTATTTAGGGGCAAGAGGATAAATTGAAAGTAAAAGTTCTAATTTTTATAAAGATATATGTAATATACAAAACATAGAAATTATGCAATACTACAGACTACATCTACATGCATATACATCATAAAACTACTTCACTAAACTTATAACTAACACATTTTACAAAATTATACCTACTAATATCTTTTTTATTGTACTGACTTATTTTGTTGTTAATAAACTCTTGTTTATCTAATACATTTTTTCGCACAAATCTCGTTTTATTATCAATAACAGAATTTATTTTAATGTAAGTATCTGTTTGAATGCTTTTTAACGTTTCTATAAAAAGATTAATGTTGAGGTGCGGAGAGCTGCAGGTTCTGCTAAATTTTGAATGAAAAGATTCGCAAGCGTTTGTTGTCCGGTAAATGCTTCCGGTACATTCCGTCCAAATGACGGGAGGAAATTTCGAATCTTCATCGATGTAAGTTTCCACTAAATAATCGACAAATTTGTCAATTCTATCGTCTCCAGTAGGTTTATCTGACTTAAAATCTTCTACAAAACAATCTCCCACTTCCTCTGGTGAAAGGAAAGTTAATCCGAAGACGTGTTTTAGCCATTGTCCTATTTCGGAATCTATGTTCTTATATTCTGAACTTAAACCAAGATTTTGTATTTTGC
The DNA here is from genome assembly GCA_030704885.1 of Cynegetis impunctata. Taxonomy (NCBI): domain Eukaryota; kingdom Metazoa; phylum Arthropoda; class Insecta; order Coleoptera; family Coccinellidae; genus Cynegetis; species Cynegetis impunctata. Next base: position 168,259 of record JARQZK010003757.1, read on the forward strand.
GCCACCTAATAATAATTCAAAACAATAACCGTCCAAGCAATTCAGTCGTCGAAAACAACCACCTAAGTACCCTTCTACCTGATTCAAATTTTGACCGCAATTCGTGTGTCTCCATGATATCATAACAGTTAACATTGGAAGTAACACTAGAGCCCTACATCAAGTGTCAAGGATGTACAGAAGATATAATGAAAACAGTTTTCACATGATGAATTTGAGATTGATTGATTGTAGTTGGCCATCAAATTGTATAGATGTAAACACTATATTTGTTGAAATATCAAAAAATTTTAAAAAAGTTGTTGATGAGGTTTGTCCAGTGAAAGTATTTGAAAATAATAGGTACCTTGGTATGACAAAGAAACTCATATTAAAGCAAAAAATCGTGATAATGCTTATAGGAACTTCAGGCAGTCTAGTGGCAACTTGGAGGAAAAGCAGAGTCTTTGGAATATCTACAAGATATACAGAAATGAAGTAAATAACAGTCTCAGAATGAAAAGAAAATTGTATTACGAAAATGCAAATGATTCCCATTATGGAGATTCCAAACAAATGTGGAAGACACTAAAACAGTTGATTCGTAAGGAGAACCTTTCATTCTCAAATCCAATGATACAATTGGAATTGAGTGATGGAGTCGTTATCGCGAAATCAGAGAGCGATATTGCTAATTATTTCAATGGATATTTCATATCAAGTGTGGAGCATATAATAGATACTATAAATAATAATGAAGAATGGTCCGCCGTCCATCTCCCAAAGATGAGAACTAGCCTTGAAAATTTTATTGATATAAACCTAAATGAACTTAAAAAACTAATATCTAACCTGGAAAATAAAGGAACTATACATGATGTCATGAATGGTCAAATTTTAAAAAATACCATTGATACTTGTGGTTTTCAACTATTGAATCTTATTAACACATCCTTCTCAACAGGCACATTTCCGAGTAAGCTGAAGACATCCATTATAATACCCATACCAAAAATAAAAAATTCAAATGATGCAGTGAATTTCAGGCCAGTCAACACGTTACTCTATATTGAAAGAGTAATTGAAAGAGCTGCATATAAACAAATAATTGAACATATAAATAATAACGGCATATTCCTAGGAAATCAGTCGGGTTTTCGTAGTGGACACTTTTGTGAAACAGCGTTGCAACTGACTATTACTAGTTGGAACCGGTTGGTGGATAAGGGAAAATATATTGTGGTGGTGTTCATTGATCTGAAACGAGCTTTTGAAACAATTGACAGAGGTATTCTATTGCGGAAATTAAAATCATATGGTATTAAATCCAGTGCTTTGAAATGGTTGGAAAGCTAACTGAGTGACAGAAAACAGATTGTGAAAATAAATAACCAATTCTCTACTACGAGGCAGATAAATATAGGTGTACCACAAGGTAGTGTCATTGGCGCGCTTTTGTTCATAATCTACATGAATGACATAAACTGCTCTGTTAATTGTGAATTTGTGAATCTTTGTGCGGATGATACGTTGTTGGCAATTGGTGATGATTGCTTGAAGACAGCTGTTCAGAGAATGAATGATGCATTAATTAATCTTGAAAACTACTTGAAAAGGAATAAGTTGAAACTAAATATATAAAAAACAAAGGCTATGATCATTTCTACTCATAATAGGAGAAAAAAAATAGATAAGAATAATATAACATTAATGATGGAGAGTGAGAAAATAGAAATTGTGGAACAATTCAAGTACCTGGGAGT